>JAJPUD010005141.1:56547-79471 GCA_023553655.1 Myrmecobius fasciatus | reverse complement strand
ATTAGGGAAGGCTGATTGGTGAAGGGGAGTGTCAGGCTTCTCAGAGAAGAAGGCATTGAGCTTCACTTGGCAGCCAGCTGATAGAATGCCAGGCCTGGAGCCAGGGAGAGTTCAATCGGTCTCAGACACTTACTAGCTTTGTGACTCTGCACAGGTCACTTCATCCAGTTTGCCTCAGTTTCCTTACCTATAAAATGAGCTGGAGAAGGAAATGACAAAACACTTACTTCTTGCTAAGAAAACCCCTCAGAAGGGGTCAGGAAGAGTGAGATATGACTAAAACCCAATAAAAACAGAGACATTAGCACTGGATAAGTAGGTTTGAGAATGATCAGCCTAGAGATGATAACTGACTCATGGAAGATAGGAATCCATCACCAACTGAAACAGTGTAAGTGAAGAAGAGGAGAGGACCTCGGACAGAGCCTTCTAAGCCCTCATCCTAGTACAGGCCCTATCACCTCAGACCTGGGCTACTGCAATACTTGGCTGTTGGATCTCCCTGCCACGATGCTTAGAAGGCATGATTTGTATGAAGCTCTAGCACTAGATGCTGGGGATAATTCATAAATTGTCCTGGACCTTCGAAAACCTTATGAGAGGTTTTGTCAGAGAATACCCTGTCAGAGGAATTTCAGTGTGTAGTGGAAGGAGTAAATTTTGGATTGTGGTCCTTTCTGATATCCCTTAGAATATAGTACCAAGGTCATTGCCAATGAGTCGGCCATGACCTTAAGCATCAAGGAAAAAATGACATTAAATTTGTGAGACTCATGCTTATTTGGACCTGATGATCTCTAAGACCGTTGCCAAAGAATGCCAGCCATTTCCTCTTCATTGTGTGAATGTGTGTATGAGAAACAGAGACAGAAACACCGAGATACCCGGAGAGACCCAGTGAAAAACCAATATGTCCATGCTATAGCTGAGAAAGCTGAGGTTTGAAGGTTATGAAAGGTATCTCATGTTTCCTGGTACCTCAGTGACATGCAATTCAGAACCCCTTCTTAAATCATTTTTTGAATCAAAACAAAAGATGCAAAGAGAAAGCAATTAACATGGTGACTAGGGATTCTCTGTTGGGTTTGATTGGCAGCAGGGTGGAAAACTAGACAGACTCACCAGGGTGGGGCAGGCTATCAGGAAATGGCTAAGTAGCTGGCAGACAGAACAAAGAATAATCAAGGAATAGTGGTATGAAACAAAGGTCAGGTCAGGGAGACAGGCAATTAAGTCAACAGCATCTTGAGTCTTCAATGTGTAATCCATTGGGCTAGGACCTATGACTACAAAGATTAAAAACCTCAAGGTTTCTGCCTTCAAGGAGCCTACATTCTATGGGGAAGGGGATTGATCATGTGCACATGAGTAAATATATGGAAAATAGATAATGAGACAACACAAACAATTGGATGAAGGGTTATGTCAGGGAGGGGCAATGAGGTGTGACAGTGAATAGGCCTGAATTTAAATCTGGCTTCAGTGGATGGAGTGCCACATCTGGACAGGGAGTATGATCCTGGGCAAGTCACTTAATTCTATTTGCCTCAATTTCCTCATCTGTAAAACTGAGCTGGAGAAGGAAATGGCAAACCACTCCAGTATCTCTACCAAAAATATCCCCAATTGGGTTATGAAGAGTTAGACACAACTCAAAAGTCATTAAACAAGAAGAATTATGTGGGGGAAGGCATCAAGGATACAGTTGTACCTGAGTGGAGTCTTGAAGTAAGATGAAGAACCAGTGATAAAAGCAATCAATTTCAGGGAGATTTACAATGGCCCTGGGGATTTTAAGAAGTGCATTTTAGTTCCCAGCAAGACTGGAAGCAGGGTGGAGTTTACAAGAAAAATCCGGATTTCCTAGAAACTAGAATTATTGGGCAGAAGGCCAAGGAAGGAATTCAGCAATGTTTCCTTATTGGAACTAGGGTAAGATCAAAGACCTAGAACTATAATGATCTTGGAAATAATCTAATCTAAGTGCCTTATCATAAAGATGAGAACACTGAAAACCAGGAATCACTAAGTGACTCATTTAAGTTCATAGGGATGAGAAAAACCAAGAAGAAACTCAGTTCCACTGTACTAACTCTAGAGCCCACTTTCTTCCCCCATTGTACCATGCTAGGTGGGAGTAGAACATGCTGGTTAATATTTAACAACTGCTTGGAGAATGAGAAGGGTGTACACAACAATACACTTAAACTTAATCTTGATTATTTATGTATTCTCCATCACTTTCTTAAGTCTTAGCCAAACTAAAATAGGGGCCACCAAACCATACCTAAGGATCCCTTTGGATCATTTTAATCTAATTCTCCTGCACTCAGGATTGCAGACTGCCAATTTGAAAACTTCTGCTCTAGGCAATTGATAAAATAATAAATGGAACCCATTTTTAGTCTTTGCTGATTTCTGAGGTGTAAATATTCATTGAAAGTTTAAGTTTTTGAGTTGATTTGATTTAACCCAGCAAGGTCTGGGTTTCTCTGATTTAGGATATGAGGCTAGGGTCTTAACAACCAGCAAGGGGGACTAAGAGGAAGCCAGGCTCCTGAAATCTCTGCTCAGTGACCTGATTGGACCCAGGGCCAAGGGCCAAGACTGGTTTTTCACTGCCATCCCAGAATAAATATAGCCTAGTCTGCAATTCTTAACCCTCCTGGACATCCAGCATTTTCCCCTCTCCCTGCAGTGGAGTCAACCTCACCATTTCCCAGTCCTGCTCTTCTACTCTCCATTTCCACTGAATCTTCAGGCATTCTCTTCTCTTGTGGCTCAGAGAAGAGATCACCAAGGGACCTGTCTCTATTACTTACTTCTTTGACCTTAATCAGATCACCTGCTTGGAAAGGATACTCATATTGTTACAGGACTGGTTAAAGAAGAAGTGACTCTCATCCTTTTCTTCCCTCTCTCTCCCTCTACATAGACATGTGTCTGTTCAACAAGATACATAGGAAGTAATGACCCACATGTCAATGGGTCAGTTTTCCTGCCTTTTAGGAGAATCCCCTAACCCCCCTAAACTAATCGATTCCAAAGAGGTCAAACAAAAGACCCACAAAACTGAACAGATTAAAGTATAATTGGAAAATATTTAATAAAATAAATAAAAGTATAATAGAATGTAATTAATGCTAATATGTGGTTTTAAAAGCCAATACAACCTTTATGTACTGTTTATGGCCCTGGTTTTATTTGAGTTTGACTTCCCTAGCTTAGCCTGTAGAGTACCACAATTTCTGTCTTTATTCTAGTTCAATAACTCACAAGAGGGGTCATACCTTAGATAGTTACCTTCTCACCTACCCATACCCATGCTCCCTTACTAAATTTGCTCCAAATACAGAATTCCCAATTATAACTGGCTGCACGAGGTAAGGAATTCTTAATCTGGGATCCATGGACCCTGAATCTGTGAATAGAGTTCAGGGTGTCTATGAGCTTAGATGGCAAAAAAAAAAATACAATATAGCAAGCACAGTGCCTGACACATAGTAAGCACTTAATAAATATTAACTGGCTGACAAAAATGATACCCTTATTTTCATTAACCTTTTGTTTCCTTTGTAATCCTATGTCTTTTTAAAAAAATTTATTTAAAAACATTCTCCCGAGCAGGGAGGGGTCTGTAGGATTCCCTAGGCTGCCAAAGGAGTCCATAATGTACCCCGAAACTGAAGAATCCCTGATATAGATGATTTCAAAGGTCCTTCTAGTTGGAAAATATATTTTACTTGACCTCTAACTCTGTGTGACCTTGAGCGAGTATCTCTAAGCCTCAGTTTCTTAATGTATAAAATGAGAGGCTGGTTTAGATCACTTTTTCCTTAGTAAGTTATAACTATGGCTCGCCTGGATACTGAATAAAATGAGATAAATGCTAGCTCTTAAACAAAAGGAGATGAGGAAACATCCGAGATTCCCTGATTCAAACTTTGAGCAGGAAGCAGGAGTAACTGCCTTGTTTATTGAATTCCAGTCAGACTATTGTGCTCTGGGGCTCCAAAGCTTTCAGTTCTTACTGTGGAGAAATTCAGTGCTGGGGGAACATGACCACTTGGTGGGCAGGATTCAGCTTTTCCAGGATGCTCTGGGCTGTCCCTGCTGTGGCTGATTTGAGAAACACATTAACCAACAGTGTTGTGATGATTATGGGGTTGGCCCACAGCAAAATTGGAGTGTGTGGGGGAAAGTTTGTCTTTGGAGCTTCCTATCTATGCATGTTCTTCCCCACACTGCCCTTTGGGGCCTGCCCACTCATTCCCAGTTTTCTATTTCTACTGCTGGGGGTTAACCCATCTATGTACATTATAGTATTGAAGACACCATCCCTCTCCCCACCTAAGGGAAATAAAAGGGGTCCACTAGGAGAGAACAATGTTTGACCAACAACAAAAAAGAACCACGGTGCAAGCATCAATTGGGGACCACCAGTTTTGTGAGGGGGAGGGGTCTTTACTTAGTTGGATTGTTGTTTTTTTGGTAGTAGATGAGGCTTAATGGTGACCTGTGATCTGTGAATCATGTTACATACTCAGCCTTCTAAGCTGCCTATGTATAAGGCGGACCTTATGTTGTTATTCATTAACAATAAATAACAAGAGTAGCCTGAGAGTAGCCAATAGGATACTTTATGTAGTAAAAAGATGAATAATGGAAAACACATAGAATCTGGGGAATCCTGAGGATATAATGGTAATGGCAATAATTTTGCACAAAATCTTTCATCCCTCTCCTATAATAGAATCATAGGATCTAAGAGTTGAAAGAGATTCCAGGAATAAAGGGGGCATGTATGTGAAAAGGAGAATTTAAAAGTCACTTAACCCCTATTGTCTCAAAAAAAAAAAGAAAAAAAAGAAAAAAGGAAAGAAGAAAAGAAAGAAAGAAACATATGGCTTAGTGCAAAAGAAACATGAAGTCAAAGATCTTAGGTTCAAATCATGGCTACATTACTTTTTACAAGAAATCTAGATTTGTTTGAAAATCAAACAAAAACATACCAAAACACTCAATATGATAAGCCTCAAAAAGTATGGGATTCCCACAAGATTATAAATTTGGGACTAACTGAAACAAAGCCAAACATAAACCTCAAAGATGTGTGCTTTCCCTAAAGGAGTTAGGCACTTGAGATTCATTGAAAATCAATCCCCCAGAACCTAAGAGAGGTTCCCTCACAAATATAACCTATGGCTTTGGTCTTCTACCTTCTCCTCAGGGACTCAAGGCTTGCAGGTTCCATTTTCAATACTGAGGGCTTAATCCTAAAGCATCAATTTTTTTTTTCTGTCCTTCCCTTATTTGGTAATTAGTATCTTGTGGTATTACAGGATTTTTTTTTTTTTTTGCTTTTTGCTGAGGCAATTGGGGTTAAGTGACTTGCCCAGGGTCACACAGCTAGGAAGTGTCTGAGACCAGATTTGAACTCAGGTCCTCCTGACTTCAGGGCTGGTACTCTAACCACTGTGCCACCTAGCTGCCCTGGATTTTTTTTTTTCAAAGATTTTTCTCCACTTCTCTATCTAGATTATAATCTGCTTGAGAACAGAAACTGTGTTCATCTCCTATTGGGTTCCAAGCACTTAGCACAATGCCTACACAAGAGTAGATACCTGATAAAGGCTTTGAGGTCTCCATGGTGATCTGGTGACAGAGATGTGGTAATGATGTTGATAATGGTGATAACAAAGAACATGCCCATTGATTCCACTTGTGAAAAGATTTCTGAGAAGTGATGAAACTAGTCCATGAAGCTACTATAGAATTCCTCCACGACCATTTTGATAGTATCAAAGTAGTAAATTTTGTTAGACCCAAAGGCAGAATGCTAGTCATTTCAGGAAACTAACCCTATGATAGCCACTCAGTCTATCATATAATTAGGGATAAAAACAATGGCTTAATTTTGATTTCCTCCTCCTCAAGAAAAACTTTAAAAAGGGTCTCCCTAAAATGATTGGGACTCAAGCCACATGGAAAGTTCAAAATGGAAGAAGAAAAAAAGAGCTGGAAGTCAATAAAGAAGGTCATTAAACCAAAAGGACATCTTAGAAATAATGGGACATGTCAACCAAGTCAGCAAGTCAGCTGAATATTGAGTGTTGTTGATACAGTGGAAGGTGAGATATTCTTCAGGGTTTCTTTTCTCAGCATTGTCTGACTCTGGGAGTTAAACCAGGCAAGCTTCAAAAAGCCAGCACTCACAGCGAACCATCCCTGTGCCCAGCAGGTTAGTATTGCCTCAAGGCAACAATGTGAAGGGTCAGGAAGGCCGAGACAGCCTGTCTCAGGAGGACCAAACTCCCAACATGCTGTAGGCTTTACTCGGACCTTGGGTAAATGGCAGATGCTTCTCAAAATGAATATCTGAAAGGGCATTTCAGCAGCAAGCGCAGATCCCCGTGAGCTATGGGACGCCTTTTGCAGAACAGATAATCTGGAGGGACTTAGTCCCAGGCTTTCCAAACCACTGACAGGCTTACTGACCCTGGGGAGTCCTTCCGGCCTTCCCCCTTCCTCCTCCTCCCCCCAGGGTGTAACAAGATGATTTCAGAGTGTGTGGACTTTCATTTCCTGCTTTCTTACAGTTTTGCTGTATTTAGTTTGGCCTCCCCTCTTTGGTGACATGAAAGCCTCCTTCTATAAATACATTTGTCTGAGCTCCCCTTCATGGCTTGTAAAATTTCTGTAGAGAGCCTCTTCCTGCCAGAGTCCCATTGTTTGCCTCCTCAGGGTGGACCTTCTTTCTCTCTCACATACAGAGTCTGGAAGCTGACTGTCTCATGCTCAGAGGTGCTTTGGTCAGGGTCCAAGTAGTGTCAGCAGCTCACAGACACCTGGCCCGTAGAGCATGATTGTCCAGGAAACCAACCAGGCCTACTGGGCTGGGCAGCAAGGGACAGGGGGGACCTGGAGATGCAGGGGGATCAGGCTCTGAGGAGGATCCAGAGGCCCTGTATGGAGGAGATGATGGCTGGCTTCCTCAGCATCAACCAGAAAGGATTAGGGGCATCTTCCAAACATCCTCAGCTTCTGTCAAAACTTAGAATGGCTCTGTCTTCCAGGAATTTCCTAAACCTTTTTGAGCCTGTTTATATCTGCAGCTGGTCATGTTTATTTCCCACTGTTTGAAGTCAGTCTTGCTTATATTCAGTCTGAAAATTACTCCATTTAAGCTTTAAGGAGGGATGGGGGCCTAGATCCTCCCTGTACCAGGAGGTGATAAACAAATCTGTATTAATTCTATTCTTCTCTTTCCTGACCTTTGGAGCCTTCCTGCATTCTACTGGATTCTATTATTATTCCCTTCTATTATAGTGGCAATACTAAGCTTGGAGCCAGGAAGACTTGGCTTTAATACTTTACCAAGGGGGTGTGAGTCCCTCTAGTCACTTAATCCCTCTGAGTCTCATTTTCCTCATCTGTAAAGTGGGAATAATAATAGATCCTATCTCACAGGGTTATTGTAAGGATCAAATAAGATAATATATGTTAAATACTTTGAAAATTATAAAGCGCTATACAAATGTCAGCTATTATTACTAATTTAGCAAATATTTACTGAGCACCTGCTGCTTGCTTAGCCCTATGCTAGTCATCATGTGGGAATAGACAAGCTTATGGTTTAGTTAGAGAGGCAAGAGAGAAAGTATGAAAAATAGCCAGTGCGGTTAAGTGTACAGGGGAATCCCATTTATGTAGCTCAGATAGTAACTTCTACATGAGTTCAGAAAAAAGGAAGAGATGCACCAGGCCTGGGGCAGTCAGAATATTGTAATGAGCACTCTATTTGGAGTCTGAAGCCTTGAGTTTTGAGTTCCTCTAACACTTATTAAGATAACTAGGAGGCACAGTAGAATGTGGGACTTGGAGTCAGGAAAACCTGAGTTCAGATCCTGGTTCATACACTTTGTTTAAGTGTATATGTGACTTTGGCCATGTCTTTGAGACTCAGTTTTCTCTTTTGTAAAATGGGGCTTTTAATATAATTTAATTTAATTAATTTTAATACAATTAATGGGGCTTTAATACAATTTAATACAAATTTTTAAAATACAAAACAGTAAAAAAAATTGCTATGTTAGCAATTATTATCATTATTGTTGTTAGATGTAGGTAATGGGCTTTTCCGAGTCTCAGTTTTACCTGTAAAAGGGTGATGCTTTTGGAAATGCTTCTTAACTTCCCTTATAGGGCAATTATGAAAGTCACATGAGATTCTAAAATGGGAAAGCATTTTGTTGACTGTGAAATGCTATATAATCTAGACTCAGTATTCTTAGTCAGGGAATGCTTCCTGAAGGAGGTGAAGACTTAGCTGGGCTCCACTTCTAGCACTAGTCCTGTGATTTCATTGGTATAAGGTTATTATTTTTGTTATTCAGCCTTTGTTCTTAGAGAACACTAATCATATTAGAAGTGTGCTGTCTTGTCTTGAAAGTGAATTGGATAAGGAAAAGGATAAGTATAAAGATTTATCCTTGAGAACTTCTCTACTAACTCAAATAACCATTTGCCCTGCAATTTATAATCTTAATCACTGAGTCACTGAGAAACTTCAAGGATTTTCCCAATATCACACAGGTGGTCTATATCAGGGGTTGGACTTGGATGTAGCTTTTCCTAACTTTAAAGTCTATTCTCTACCTATTATTTCATCATACTACCTCTCAAAGAATGAATAGAATTTGGATATGTGGAGAGGAAGAGTAAAAATGTACAGTGAACCTGTGCCCTCTTCCTGGTCTCTTACCATCTCAAGTCCCTTTCCTCTCTCTTAAAATGATCCCCGGCTTTATTTGGCAAAACCAGATCCCACTTCCCCAAACCTTTAAGATAATGCCATAGAATGATTCCTGAAATGGCAGAACCACAAAAGGATGGGGTGAAATAATTTCCTACCAAAGAAGGTCTTAGGTCTGTTGTACTAGGCCCCACCAACCCAACCCTTGTCCTAGCAAACTAGGAGCAGGCCATAGGAGCCACAGAATCAGCAGGGCAACAAATGCTTTCCACAGACTGAAAGGAGTTGAAAAACTGGTCAGAAGCAGATTACAGGGGTCCTTTGCTGCCCCTAGACTTTGTTGCTTTGCCCATACTCAGATCTGGCTTGCAATCCTGGGGGGCAGTCCCAGAGTGAGGAGGAACAGTACTAGCACACCAGAACTTGTGTCCTCAGTGGAACAGGGACTGCCATCAGAGTTTCAGAGGAGAAAAGAGTGCTTGTGGTTGCTCACAGACCAAAGCACAAACCAATATCACCTTGGAAGAAATGGAACCTTACAGGTTCCTAATAGTATTTCTGAAAACAGCTGTACAAACCCCTGAATCTTGGAACAACACACCTTCTTCCCTGGAAACAGAACCCTACTTTAATAAACAATTAAAAATCAAGTAATAGGAAGAGAAAATGAGTAAACAACAGAAAAAATTCTAAACATAGAAAGTTACTAGGGTGACAAGAAAGATCAAAACACAAATACTCAGAGGATAAAATCAAAGGTCCAACATCCAAAGCCTTCAAGAAAAATATAAACTAGTCTCAAATCATGAAAGAGCTCAAAAATGATTTTGAAAATCAAGTAAGAGAGGTAGAAGAAACACTGAAGAGGAATGTCAGTGATGCAATAAAATCATGAAAAAAGAGGCAAGGTGGGGAGGATTCTGGGAAGATGGCTGAATAGGTCGGTAAACTTCAAGCTCTCCTGATTTCCTTCACAAATAGGATAAATTTGCCCTTCAAGGCACACACAGACAGGTGAAAAATCAAGAAGTCTTGGGGCAGAACTGGGATCTTACTGATACAATCCCAGAAGACAAGAAGAAAGGCTCCGGGCTGGGGATTAACTTGTCTGAAGAGCAAACACCTCTGGGCTAGCTCACCAGAAAAATCAAGCTGGGGCCCCTCAGGCTAGCTGGATATGGCTGAAGCCTCAGCAGGAACCATAGAGACTTTCACCTCCCTGACTATTTGTGGATTGGGATTTGAGTCTGGAAACTGAACCTCAAGTAGTTGGGAATACAGGGCCCAGCTGTGTTGCTGAGACACAGCCCTAGGCTAGAAGGAACTGGCATCAGGTGAGTGCAGAGGCAGTGAGCAGGTAAGCTGCTGGTTGTGGGCACTTGCAGGAGGGTGGAATTCTTGGTTTGGGGTTCCTGGTTAGAGTGGAGGGCTGAAGGGAAGCCTGAGTTACCATCTCCTCACCTCACGATTTGAGGTGCTTACACTAATACCTCTTATTTAAAAAAAAATGAACTGGCAAAGAGGAAATATGAGAACAGGGAAGACAAGGATTTATCTTCAGAGGAGGACACTTTAGTAAAAAAAAAAGCTTCTACCCCAAAGAATAATATGAAATGGCTCCCTGCCCAAAGAGAATTTGCAGAACTCAAAAAAGATTTCAAAAATCAAATGAGAGACACTGAGAAAAACTAAAGACAAAATTAGAACCATCCAAAACCAAAAAACAAAAATACAAGAAGCTTATAAAAAAAATTAACCAACTAGAAAAAGAGGTGCAGAGTCTCAAAGATGAAAATGCTTTGAAAATTAGAATTGGGCAAGGGGAAGCCAGCGAAGCTATGAGAGATCAAGAAATAGCAAAATAGATTTAAAGAATGAGAAAATAGAACAGAATGTGAAACAAAAAAGGCAGATCTAGAGAACAAATCAAAAAGAGAAAATATAAGAATAATTGAACTGCTAGAAACTTCTAACCAAAAAGAAAACCTTGCCACAATAATGCAGGAAACAATCTAAGAAAATTATCCTGGAGTGACAGAACATGAGGAAAAAGTAGAAACAGAAAAAAATCCACCAGTCACCATCTCAAAGAGATCAGATCGTGTGTGGAAAACACACAGGAATATGATTGCCAAATTTTGTAATTCCCCAGATCAAAGAGAAAATTTTGCAAGATGCGAGAAAAAAATCATCTTTCAAGAAATTATATATAAAACACCTATCCTGATATTCTAGAAGAAAAGATCAAATATATATGCAAAGAATCCACCAATTGCCTTCTAAAAGAAATTCCAAAATGAAAATTCTCAGGATTAATATAGCCCAATTTCATTGCTCCTAGGTCAAAAAGAGAATATTTCAAACAGCCAAAAAGAAACAAATCAAGTATCAGGAGCCATAACACAAGATATTCTACATTAAAGAATTGGAGGGCTTAGAATATAAGATTGTAAAGGGCAAAAAGAATTAGAATTGCAACCAAGAATCATCTACCCAACAAAACTGAATATTCTTCAAGGAAAAAATGGATATTCAATGAAATAAAGGGCTTTCAAGCATTCTTAATGAAAAGACCAGAACTGAATGGAAAATTTGACTTTCAAACACAAGATTCAAGAGAAGCATAAAAAGGTAAATAGGAAAGGGAAATAATCAGGGACTTAATAAGTTTAAACCATTTATATTTCTATATGGGAAGATGATACTTGTAACTCATAAAAACCTTCTCATTCTTAGGATAATTAGTAGTATATATAAACAGAATGCACAGTGTGAGTTGAATATGAAAGGATTATACTTTTAAAATAAAATTGAGGTGAGAAAGGAATGCACTGGAAGAAAGGGAATGTACTTCATGTAACATGAAGTAAAATTATCTCACACAAAAGAATCAAAAAAAAAAGCTTTTATAAGGGGAAGATGGTGGAGATGGGAGATGGGAAAGTGAGTGAAACTTACTCTCATCAGAATTGGCTCAAAAAGGGAATAGCATACTGGATCTGGAACTCTATTTTACCCTGCAGGAAAGTAGGATTGAAAGAGGATAAGAGAAGGCAGAGGAGGTGACAGAAGAGAGGGCAGAATAAAGAAAGAGGTGATCAGAAACAAAATTCTTTTGAAGAGGGACAGGGTGAAAGGAGAGAAAGAATAGAAAAAATAAGATGAGGGAAATAGGATGAAAGGAAATATATTTAGCAATTATAATAGTGAAAAAAATGGAAGCAAGTTTCTCTGAAAAAAGCCTATTTCTCAAAAATAAAGAGAACTGAGTCAAATTTATAAAAATAGGAGCCATTCCCCAAATGATCAATGATCAAAAGTTATGAACAGTTTTCAGATGATTTATAGTCATATGAGAAGATGGTCTAAATTGTTATTGATAAGAGGAAAGCAAATTGAAACAATTTTGAGGTATTACCTCAAACTTATAAGATTGGCTAATAGGACTGAAAAAGAGAATGACAAATGTTGAAGGGAATGTGGGAAAAATGAGGGATCAATACATTGTTGATGAAGTTGATGAATTGATTCAATCATTTTAGAGCAATTTGAAACTATGCTCAAAGGGTTATAAAATTTGTATACCCTTCGACCTAACAATGCCGCTATCTGGTCTGTTATCCAAAAAGATACAAAAAATAAAAAGGAAAAGGACCTATATATAAGGAAATAATTATAGCAGCTTTTTTCTGGTGGTAGGAAATTTGCAACTGGGAGGATGTTTCATGAACTGATGAATGATTGAACAAATTGTGGTATGTGATTGTGATGGAATATTATTGTGCTATAAGAAATGATTAGTAGGATGCTCTCAAGAAAACCTGGAAAGACTTCATGAGCTGATGCAAAGTGAAATGTATTGTGTACAAAGTAAAAGCAATATTATAAGATTATCAGCTGCGAATAACTTAGCTATTCTCTGCAATACAATGATCCAAGACAATTCTGAAGGACTTTTTTTTTTTGCTTTTGCTTTTTAAGCATTTACTCACCCACAGTTTATTAGGGACAATCCTATGTTTTTCTGATTCTCTGCAACTTTAATACTTTAATTTATTTGATTGACTCTTCAATTTGGAGACTAGTTCTTAGATATAAAGGTTTTTTTTTTTGTTTGTTTGTTTTGCCTTTATATTATTGGGGGTTTTTCTGGTAACACTGAAGGATGAAAGAGTGTGCACAGTTTTATAGTCTTTTGGACATAGCTCCATATTGCTCTCCAGAATGGTTGGATCAATTCACAACTCCACCAATAGTGTATTAGTGTCCCCCTTTCCCCACATCCCCTTCAACATTTATCATTATCTTTTCCTGTCATTTTAACCAATCTGAGAGGTATAAGGCCATACCTCAGAATTGTTTTAATTTGCACTTCTCTAATCAGTAGTGATTTAGAGCATTTTAGGTGGCTTTAATTTCATCATCTGAAAATTGTTCATATCCTTTGACTATTTATCCATTGTGGAATAACTTGTATTCTTATAAATTTGACACAATTCTTTATACATTTTAGAAATGAGGCCTTTATCATTAACATTGACTTGACTATAACACCACCCCCCTCAGCTTTGTATTTCCCTTTTAATCTTGTTTGTGTTGGTTTTGTTTGTGCAAAACCTTTTTAATTTAATGTAATCAAAGTTATCTATTTTGCATTTCATAATGTTCTCTAGTTCTTCTTTGGTCATAAATTCCTCCCTTCTCCAAAAAATCTGATAAGTAAACTATCCCTTGCTCTCTTAATTTGCTTATGCCATCACCCTTTATGCCCAAATGATATACCCATTTTGACCTTATTTTGTATGGGGTGTGAGATGTAGGTCTATGCCAGGTTTCTGACATTATTATCCAGTTTTCCAAGCAATTTTTGTGAAATAATGAGTTTTTATCCCAGAATCTGGAGTTTTGGGGTAACTGAAGAACTTGTGAAGAAAAATGCTATCCAGTCCTAAAGACCTGTTGGTGTTTGAAAACAGATTGAACCATACTTTTTTTTTTACTTTATTTTTCTTGAGGTTTTTTTTTTGTTGTTCGTTCACAACATGATTAACATGGAAATATGTTTTGCTTGGCCTATAAATGTATAATCTACAGTGAACTGCTCATCTTTTCAATGAGTGGGGTAAGGGAAGGGAGAAAATTTGAACTCAAAGTTTTTAAGATGAATCTTTAAAAAGTTTTTACATGTAATTAAAAAAATACTAAATAAATGGAACTCAAAAGTTTTAAAGATGAATCTTAAAAATTGTTTTTGTATGTAATTAGGGAAAAATAAAATACTAAATAAATTTGAAAAAAAAAAGAAAACTAAAAAACCCTAATAGACTCCACCTAACATTCTTGGGTGTCTAATGGTAGCCATCTCTATGGAGGAAGTAGGAGAGGAAAAAAAAAGGGGGGTGGAAGAGGGAAAGAAATTTACATAACAATTATATTACATATTTTAAAAGAATAACAAGTCATACACAATAGATTTGCAGTTTCATGTGCAGTTATTTTTTATTGTACTATAATTATAAAAATTCTTGTTTTATTCCATAAATTAAAATTTTCATAAATTAAAAAAAATCATTTTAAAAAGCCAGGTAAGAATGGGAGAGGCTGATACATCCTTCTGAGTCATTCGAGGTAAGAAGTGAGAGAAAGGCAAAGGCCAGGCTATCAGCTCTAGAAGGGCTTTAGCTTCCTCCACAACTGCCCCAGCTGTTAGAAAGCCACAGATCCCCTAGAACACCAACTGAGGCTCCACCACCTGCCAGCCACAGTAATATTAGCCCCAGTTTCCCCCTGGCCACCTTCCTCCAATCTGCCAGTTACTTCACAGGGATTTAAGCTCTGTGGAGGGCAGCAAGGAGGGTACAGAAGAGTTATAGAGAGCTTTTAGGAGCATCAGATTTGTTGTGAAGATGAACTGACACACTTGAAATGGTGAATGAACAAGGATGTCACTCCATCCCTCTGTCATGGTGCTGGAAGCCAGTTTGGCTACAAAAGCCTCCAGGTGGCCCAAGGCCCAAAGACAGCTTTGTTCAGGACAAAGGAAGGTGGAGAGAGGCTAAGGATGCTCTGGAGGAGGGGTCTTTCACTTAGAGTCCAAGAACCCCCAAGGAGCTAAATAGATTCCAGGGAGTCTATAAACTTAGAAGGGGAAAAAATTGCATCTATATTTTCGCTAACCTAGAAGTTTCATTCACCTGGCCAGGTGGTGCACTGGGTCTAGTCAGGAAGACAAGTTTAGCCTCAGATTCTTACTAGCTGGGTCACTTAACCTCTGTTTACCTCAGTTTCCTCAATTTTAAAATGGGGGCAATAACAATATCTACCTCCCAGGGTTGATGTGAGGAGCAAATAAGATAATATTTGTAAAGCACTTAGCACAGTGCCTTCCACAGGGGCTTAATAAATATTTCTTTTGTTCTTTCCTCATCTAACCAAATTTTAGAATTTGTTTCAATTATGATTTTTATGATAAAACAACATTATTTTGAGAAGGGATCCATAGTTCTTCAAACTGTAGGGTCCCAAAAAACAAACAAACAAAAAAAGATCAAAACCCTAACTATAGAGTTCCATTTCCTTGCTCATTAACACAGAGCTTAGAGGGTGCTGGAGGAAGCTCTTTTAACTTCAGATGTTGGTCTTTAAGGTAAAACCAAAAAAACAAAAAACCACGGCCTGGGCCCCCCACCACAGACGCCTGAGGGCAAAAGGTGTTGCTTCAGTCAGTCACCTGGAGTGCAGCCCTGCCTGGTTCTGAGTTCCTGTGGCTAGGAAAGGGGCCCAAGGACAAACCTCCAAATGCAGCCTCTCTCAGATGAAAGTGTCTGTTTCCAAGTAAGATGGGCTTCCTTTCTTGGAACTGAACCAGGTTTAGTTTCTAGCCCAGGTTTGGGTTTCAATAATAATTAACCTCTTACATTTGCATACTGCCTTGTGCTTAGCCAAGAGGTCTATTATATGCCATCGTGGAGGATGAGCAGGTGGCTTCCCCAGAGAGTTTGAGTGATTTGCCAAAGCTCGCCCAGAGCAGAACAGAATAAACACTAGAACCCCAATTATTTGAATCCAAATACAGCAACCTTTCATTACATTTCTCAGCCTCCCGTTTGGTATCCGGAGCCTGTCCACCCGACTTCTCACATTGTACACAGGCTTTGAAAAAAGTCATAAGCTGGACTAGAAAGATGGACAATCAAGTGATTTTACAGATCAACAGAGTAGGTAGTTGTCTACACGATATCATTTCTTTTTTTTTAAATTATAGATTTTTATTTTCAAAATATATACATGGATAATTTTTAACATTCACCCCTACAAAATCCTGTGTTCTAATTTTTTCCCTCCCTTCCCATCCTCCCAGTCAGAAAATGATCTAATAATTGTAAAAAGGTACAATTCCTCTATACGTTTTCACAAATATCATGCTACACAATAAAAATCAGACAGATGCAAAAGGAAAAAAATGAAAAAAGAGAACAAAATGCTAGCAAACAACAACACAAAGGTGAAAATATTATGTTGTGGTCCACATTCAGTTCCCACTGTCCCCTCTCTGATTGCAGATGGCTCTCTCTCTCACAAGACCATTGGAACTGGCCTGTATCAGCTCATTGTGGATGAGAGCCACGTCCATTAGAATTGATCACACTATATCATTTCAATGACACCAGGAAGACCTTCCTCCTCCCTAAAATATCTTCCTACTTGTTTTCCAGGTCTTGAAGTTCCCTTCATAAGAATCTCTCCTCAGTGACAAATCAGAGGTTAAAGTGGAACTCCCTCTGGGAGGCAGGTAGTGGCAGAAATGGGCTCTTAGCTAAGTGTAAATGACTGATAATAGATTTGGCTTGAGGAGGGATCCCAGGGCATTGAGATCCTGAGGGGAGGGAGTAAGAATTGAAGGACAGAGAAGGCTGGTGGAGAGGACTCCTACTAAGAGAAGACTGAAATTTGGAAAGTCATAGCAAAAGGCACAGTCACCCTCAACTCAAACACAATTCCTTCCATTTTCCTATTTCCCAGACATCCTCTCCAGAGCGTCAGAGTATTATTCTGAGAATTGTTCTGAGACTTCTGAATATTATTAGTTCTGTGAACCTAAGAAAAGATTGAGAATAATAAGCCATATTAGTAGACTGTATTTGTGTAATATTTCATAGTTTTAAAATGTTTTAATGAATTCATTTAATTCTTACAACAATCCTTAGAAACGAGGAAACTGAGACCCAGAGAGACAGAGCAAAGTGCTGGGATCTCGAGATAGTTGAGCGAGTCTTCTCAGACCCCTCCCCACTCACCAAAGCCCCTTGCCTGCTCTGCTGCAGAAGGCAGAAAGGAAACCTGTGGCCCCAGCTCTCCACTCACTCTTTCCATATCCATTTGCATAGCTCCCCCCCGCCTGTGCTCTCATAGACCTCCGCCTGTCTCTTGTGTGTGAACTCTAGGGGTGGGTTGTACATGTGGTTTGTTTCCTTTCTGGCAGAGGTAGACCACCATGGTTATTAGACTAGATGAAGCATTTCCTGAGCTTGGGGAAAGCAAAAAGGCCCAGTTACCCAGAGCCCTCTGTACACCCCGGGGCTGAATGACCTTTGTGGTGGCTCGGAGCACCTGAGCCACTTCAGAGGAACTATCCTGGGCACTCAGCCCCTCCTCCTGCCTTGCTTCAAATCAGAAAGTCAGTGGGGAGGGGAACACCATTTCATGCTGAGAATCAAATGCTCCATATTTGCTTTTGCGTTCCCAGAGCCCAGCATGGCACCCGGTACGTGCCAGGGGCTTGATGCATATCTGTCTGCCATAGAAATGCATAGGGTATGAATCAAGTACCTTGTCACCCTGGAGGTGAGGGAGGATTAGGTACAAAATGCTTCTTGAGGGCAGGGACTGGGGGGTTCGTGTGCATGTGTTTTTTGTTTTGTTTTTGTATGTGCCCAACATCTGGCACACTGTAGGTACTTCATACATACTTGTATGAATCATATCACACATCCTGGGTATGGTGATTCTGTATTCTGGTGCCCTATAGACACACACACACCACACACACACACACACACACGGGACTTTTATCTTAGCGTTAAAAAAATCCATCATTTTCACTAGTGTCTGATTTTTCATGACCCTTTTTGGGGTTTTTTTTTTTGGCAAAAAATACTGGAATGATTTGCCATTTCCTTCTCTGGCTCATGTTATAGATGAGAAAACTGAGGCAAACTGGGTGAAATGACTTGCTCAGGATCCCACAGCTAGTGTGTGAGGTCAGATTTGAACTCAGAGCCAGCATTATATCCCCTGAGCCACCTAGCTGCCCCTGTGTTCCTATCCTATCTGTAGCACTGTGTGATCTTAGACAACTCACTCAACTACCTCCTGTGTAAAATGGGTGGGATTGATGGAACCTCTGTTTCCTTTCAGCTCTGAATCCATGATCCTATGATTTGGACTCAAAATCTTCAGTGGATCCCTCTTTTGTATGATATGAAATCCAAACCCTTATCTCTTTGTCAAGACCCTTCACAGTTTACCTATTGGACCTTGTCTCCTACTGCTTTGTAAGAAAGACCTTCAACTGAATCAATACCTCATACTTCATACTTGTTTCTGTGTCCCCCAAGCCCAACATAGTACCTGGCACACAGCAGGGGCCTAATAAATGTCTGTCTGTCATAGAAATGCATAGAGTATGGATCAGGTATCCTGTCACCCTAGGAGAAGTGGCCACTATTATGCTTGCTGATCGATTGGTTGATTGATTCCAAGGCAGGACAAGGTGGAGTCTACATGGTACTATTAGAGGAGTGAAGGGAATTTTATGTATTGATTTTAGAAAAAAATCCACAAAAACACAATGCAGCTTAAAGGAAGAGAAGAACAAGGACCCTGCTAAAAGGTATCAAGGTATAAGGAAAGAACTTGCTAGATTGAGAATTAGAAAGCATGCATTCTACCCATTGTTGATGCTCAGTCATTTCAGTCATGTCCAACTCTTCAAGATCCCATTTGGAGTTTTCTTGGAAAAGATAATGAAGTCGTTTTCCATTTCATTTTCTAGTTAATTTTACAGATGAGGAAACTGAGGCAAACAGGGTGAAGTGATTTGACCAGGGTGATAGTGAGTAAGAGTCTGAGACCAGATTTCCTTCCTCCAGGCCCTGCTCTCTCTCTATTCCACTACCCAGCTTTCCTAAGTTTCACCAGACTCTGTCTTAAATTTGTATGAATTTGTGTAAAGGTGGCTTCAATTTTCTTTTCTTTTTTTTATTAATACTTTTTTATTTGCAAAACATATGTATGGGTAATTCCTAAACATTAACCCTTACAAAGCTTTCTGTTACAAATTTTTCCCCCCTAATGCCCACCCCTCCCCTAGGTGGCAGGATATCCACTACATGATAATTATGTTAGAATACTTAAGAAATTGAATATATGTATAGTTATTGCATCATTTTTTGTGCAGGAGAAATCGTATTTACAAGAAAGAATAATCCAATAAAGGAAATACAATGCAAGCAAACCTCAACAGAGAGCATGAAAATGTTATGTTGTGGTCCACATTTCATATCCTTCTCTCTGGGTATATATGGCTTTCTTCACCCAACAATTGGAATTGGTTTGAAGCATTTCATTGTTGAAGAGAGTCATGTCCATTAGAACTGATCCTCATATAGTATTGTTGTTGCCGTGAATAATGATCTCCTGGTTCTGCTCACTTCACTCAGCATCAGTTCATGCAAGTCTCTCCAGGCCTCTCTGAAATCATCCTGCTGGTCGTTTCTTACAGAGCAATAATATTCCATAACATTCATATACCATAATTTATTCAGCCGCTCTCCAATTGATGGGCATCCATTCAGTTTCCAGTTTCTAGCCACTACAAAAAGGGCTGCCACAAACATTCTTGCACATGTGGGGCCCTTTCCTTCTTTTATGATTTCTTTGGGATATAGGTGGCTTCAATTTTCTGAACCTCCATTTTCTTTCCTCTTAAAGGCAGTATTTAAGATTTGTAATATAATTGTAATTATTGTAATGAAGATACAATAAGATTATATATGAACAGAGTAAGGGATTATCTTTATTCTGCTTCTTATTTGGAGTTCCTTTTAAAAGAAATTTCTTTTCAAGAGCTAGCTGAATTCTTTACTGTGGGAAGAAATATTTGAGTGGGGATGAGGAATAGGGAACTTCTAGGGGAGGTAAGTCTTGGATGTGATGATAAGGAAAGACCTTCAGCCAGGTAGGTGCACTGTGAGGACTCTGGGCATCTGAGTATGTGGAAAATGAAAGGGGAACAGAGAAGCAAAAGGTGTGCTCAAAGGTGAGATGGGATAGCTACCAAAGGTAAACGCTTCATGTCTTGTGAGAAGAATGGCAAATTTGGGATCAAACATACTATATTGAATTTCCCTAATAGTTTGAGAAAACAGCCTGAACATTGAATTCCTGGTGCAGTAGATAGAGCACTGAGTTAGGAAGACCTGAGTTCAAATTCAACCTCAGGTATTTACTGGGCAAGTCACTTAATGCTGTTTGTCTCAGTTTCTCATATGGGTTGGAGAAAGAAATGACAAAACATTCTAGCATTTTTGCCAAGAAAATCCCAAATGGGGTCATGAAGTCAAACAAAACTGAACCAAAGCCCCCCCAAAACATGACTGAATTCCTTCTAATGAAGGATATCTTCAAAGATAAGTTGGGCTAAATTCCTACTTTAATGAAACCCAGTCCAGTAAGATGAGGATGGAGCTAATTAAGCATTTGGAGGGGAGAGAGAGAGAAAAACTCTTTTCCTTTACATAAATACCTCCTAAACAAAACTGGAACAGGACAATGGGGGTTTTGCCCCAGGGCTCCAAAATTTATGAGCACTGACCCCACTTACATTCCTTTAGCAATGCAGAAGCAATTGAGCTTGGTACCTAATTAGCAGGAACAGTTAATTAAAATACAGGAAAACTACTCATGTTGTTGTTGTTCAGTCATTTCAGTCCTGTCCAACTCTTTGTGACCCCATTTGGAGTATTCCTGGCAAAGATACCAGAGTTGTTTGCCATTTCCTTCTCCAGCTTATTTTACAGTTGAGCATCTGAGTTAAATAGGGCTAAGTGACTTGCCCAAGATCACCAGTCTTCTTGTTCAGATCCAGCACTCTATCCACTGAGCCACCTGGCTGCTCCAAAAACCATACTTGATCTCTTCCCAAACCCAACCCCATCCTACTTATATTCTAATCCCACCAATCTTTGCTTATGGAATTTAAAGAGTCCCTGACTTCAAGGAGCAGACATTTTTTTTTTAAATTTTATTTTATTTGCATAACATATGTGTGGGTAATTCTTCAACAATAACCCTTACATAGCTTTCCGTTACAAATTTTTCCCCCCAACTCCCCACCTCTCCCCTAGATGGCAGGATATCCACTACATGTTAATTATGTTAAAATATTGGCAAATCAAATATATGTATACATATTTCCAAACTTATCATTGTTGTGCAAGAAAAATCTTATCTACACAAACTATATATCAGATAAAGGAAACACAATGTAAGCAAACATCAATCAAGGAGTATGAGAAAGTTATGTTGTGGTCCACATTTCGCATCCCTCTCTCTGGGTGTATATGGCTTTCTTGAGTGAACAATTGGAGGTGGTTTGAAACATTTCATTGTTGAAGAGAGCCATGTCCATCAGAATTGATCGTCATATAGTACTGTTGTTGCCGTGTATAATGATCTCCTGGTTCTGCTCATTTCACTCAGCATCAGTTCATGTAAGTCTCTCCAGGCCTCTCTGAAATCATCTTAGAGCAGACATTTTTTAAGGACCAAAAAATCCCACCTACAAATAGATATAAAAATACACAGAAGACAGTTTTAGAAGTGTGGTGGGAGAGGAATCCAAGCTTGGATTAGAGAGTCTAAAAGGTAGAGAAGAGGAAAGTGCATTTCATAAAATGGAAGACAATCTAGAAGGCCAGTTTGGTTGGACCAAAGAGTTCACAAAGGGTAGTAGCATAAATAAATCTGGAAAGTTAAGTTGGAGCCAAGTTGTGAAGAGTTTTCAATGTGGAACAGAGGAATTTATAGTTGGGAAACCACAGGAATTTATTGACCCAAGGAGTAGCATGATCAGACCTGTACTTTAGGAGTATCACTTTGGCAAACTGTGGAGAGAATAAATTGAAGGGAAGAGACAAGGCAGGGATTCCAAGTAGGAGCTTCTTACAGTAATCCAGGTGAGAGGTAAAGAAGGCCTGAGTGAACTAGGGTGGTGGCTGTGTGGGTTGGGAAGAGACAAAAGCAAGAAACCAGACTTGATATTTGAACCTGGGTGACAGGGAGAATAGGAATGCCCTTGATAGAGAAAGAGAAATTCAGAAGAAAAGTGGATTTGGGAGGAAAGATACCCACTCCTGCTTTGGGGATATTGAATTTGAGATGCTTACAAGACATTTAATTCTAATGTCCAATAGGCATATGATATATTACTCCGTTTCACTGGAATTTTTATATAGTACCTGTAGGAAGTTCAAGTCTTCTTCCTCAACCCTGTCCTTATAAATGTGAGACATTGGATATGTCACTTTACTTGTCTAATCTTTTATTCTTTTATCTGTATAATTAAAGCATTAGTCTTAGCTTTGTCCATGGTCCCCTTTTAGCTCTGACATTTGATGGTTCTCTTATAATCAATGTGAGATCTTGAACATAAAGCTAGTCATTTAAAATCCTCTTTATAGATATGATTAATTAAAAAGAAATAATTTCTCAGAATTATACAGAACTGGAACATGTTTCTGATGATGGTTGGGCCTAGAATTGAGGGAGAAGCAAGTGAGCCTGTTCTGGAGTGACCTCATTTTCCAACGTCCCCGTGAAGCAGTTTGCTGAATGATAGTTTATTGCCATGCCATTGGGAATCCAGGCCCTCCAGATGGTAATACATAACCTTGTATTCACGGAACACTTCATACTTTTCAAAGCACTTTCCCATCCATTATCTCATTAGCTCTTCACAAGTCCCCATGTGGTAGGTGGAACAGAGATTGTTATATTATCCCCAATTGAAAGATGGGGAAATTGAAGCCTACAGAAAGAAATAACACAGCTTTTGCCAGTCTGTGTGTGTGTGTGTGTGTGTGTGTGTGTGTGTGTGTGTGTGTGTGT
>JAJPUD010005141.1:44379-56537 GCA_023553655.1 Myrmecobius fasciatus | reverse complement strand
TGTGTGTGTGTGTGTGTGTGTGTGTGTGTGTGTGTGTGTGTGTGTGTAGGGGAAATGAGAGGAGAGAAGAAGCCAAGTGGTGGTAGAGGAAATGACAATTGGTGAAGGTAGCTTTTCATCAGTCTCACTAAAATGAACCCAATTGAACAGAACAGAAGCCATATTTTTAAATACCTTTATTTAAAAAGTAAATATGAGAAGAAAAAACAAAATAAAAAAAAGAAAGACAGGATAAGGAAAATTTTTGTCTTTTTTAATAATAATTTTTAATTTTTAAAATAGATGCATAATTGTCAACATTCACCCTTGCAAAATTTCTTTCCAATTCTTTCCAGATTTGTCCCTCTCTTCCCCCACCCCTCTCCTAGACAACAAGTAATCCAATATATGTTAAACATGTGCAATTCTTCTACACTTCTTTCCACAATTATCATGCTGCACAGCAAAAATGAGATCAAAAAGGAAAAAAAATAAGAAAGAAAAAAAAGCAAGCAAACAACAACAGAAAAGATGCAACTACTATGCTGTGCTCCACATTCAGTCCCACACAGTCCTCTCTCTGGGTGTAGATGGCTCTCTCCATCACAAGACCATTGGAATGGATCTGAATCACCTCATTGTTGAAAAGAGCCACTGCCATCAGAGTTGATCATTGTATAACATTATTGTTGCCATGTACAATGATCTCCTGGTTCTGCTCATTTCACTCAGCATCAGTCCATGCAAGTCTCTCCAAGCCTTTCTGAAATCATCCTGCTGGTCGTTTCTTACAGAACAATAATATTCCATGACATTCATATACCATAATTTATTCAGCCATTCTCCAATTGATGGGCATCCATTCAGTTTCCAGTTCCTTGCCACTACAAAAAGGGCTGCCACAAACATTTTTGCACATGTGAGTTCTTTCCCCTTTTTTAATGAGTCTTTGGGATACAGACCCAGTAAAGATACTGCTGGATCAAAGGGTATGCACAGTCAGAAGTCATATTTTGCTTGCCTTCTGACTATTTATTGAAACATTTTTGAATATTCCACTAGGTGCCCAACACTGGACCCAATCCTATGAGGCATAGGAAAAGAAGCATGAGATATGGTTGTAGGATCTTAGGATTTAGTCCGAAAAGGGACCTTAGAGATCATCTAATAATAACTGACATTTACACAGTGCTTTAAGATTTGCCAAGCACTTTACATATATTATCTCATTTATGTTCCACCAGGAAGGAAAGAGGCTGGATTGCCTTCGGGAAATTGCAAAGCTCTTTTAATGATCCCAAGTTTCCCTTGAAAGCCAAAACCCATCTTTTTTGATATCAACAATCTAGGCATGTACAGGTGGTGCTGACTGTACAGGTCAGTGATATAGGAAATACTAAGAATTCCCAAATCATTCAAAATTAATTTTACACAGAGGACAATAAAGAGATGCATGGTGAGTATGGCCTATAATCAGTGAAGAACTTTGAAGAGGAAGAGGAGTCATAGATGTCATTAGGGAAATGAGGAAGATAAAATAGACTGATCATGTGACAAGGCTGGAAGGATGACAGATAGAAAGCTAGAGTGCTCCACTGGTATCCTTGCCATGTTTATTGGAGAAAGGTCTCCAGCACATTGTATGGACTTTCATAATGCTACACTGTATGGGAAGATGAGGATGAGAGTCCCATAGGATGGACAGACATACATGGGTTGTGATTTGCTCCATTGGAAGGACCTCCCCAATCACTGAGAGCATTGATCCATGTGTGCATCTGGTTATATTTCACAATAACTCTTTGAGGAAGATGCAGTTATTGGCAACCACATTTTAAAGATGAAGAAACTAAAGTTCGGAGAGGTGAGCCCAGGATGACCCAAGAAGCAATTGTTAGAGGTAGGATTTCCACCCAGGTCTTCCCAATCACTAGTTCAACTTTCTGTCTATTATGTCATATGGACAGCACCCATATTTTCAAGATGGCTTTCTCTAAAGTCATAACTCCCAAGGAATTTACAGAATTAGTTATTTTAAATGTGAACGTGAATGGGATGAACTCTCCCATAAAACGAAAGCGAATAGCAGACTGGATTAAAAGCCAGAATCCTACAATATGTTGTTTATAAGAAACACATACAGAGTGAAGATAAAGGGCTGGAGCAGAATCTATTATGCTTCAGGTGAACCAAAAAAAAAAAAAAAGCAGGGGTAGTAATCCTTATCTCAGATCAAGTAAAAGCAAAGATAGATTTTAATTAAAAGAGATAAGGAAGGAAACTATATTTTACTAAAGAGTAGGTACCATAGATAATGAAGCAATATCAATACTAAACATATATGCACCAAGTGGTAAAGCAAAACTGATTAAGGAATGATGGCATCAAATTGTATGGTCAGAGAAGGGAGAGGAAATGTGGGTTGGGACAGGCTGAGAAGGATGTGTGGACCTTGAAGTCTGGCTAAAATTTGACTGGGATAGAGAGAAAAAAGAGTATTCTCCATAAGGTTCAGCAGAGGCATCAGAGCAACATGGGGTAATGTCAACTAGACTAGACTTGAAGTTGGAGAGTTTGGGTATAAAACTTGATTCTGCTGTCTCTACAACCTTAGCTACGTCCCCTAAGCTCTCTGGTTCTCATTTTCTTCATCTCTAATATGTTGGGTTTGGATTAAATGACTTCTGGACTCCCTTCCAGACCGAATGGGATGAAGAGAAGTGAGATTTTGACTTGGTGTGTAAGTGGAAGGGTAAATTGCTGTGTTAGACTAGAGTAGAGGTTGCATAAAGAGAAGTGGGATCTGGCCAGTGCCAGAGACTAACAACCTTGTCTATGCTCCGATGTAGTTGTCATTAGCATTAACATCCATTAACTGTAGCATCACCAACACAATATCTTTGCTCAGTACTGTGAGTGAGGAGCTTGTTAACTGAGGAAAATATTTCCCTTCCTCTCCTTCTTAACCAGGTTCAGGTGACTCTAATTAGTGGGAGCTTCATTTATTATTCACTCAGTTGAGGTATTCCTTGCCAAGACAGACTCTTTTTAAAAATATTTTATTCTATTCCAATTGCATGTAAAGACAATTATCATTAATATTCATTTAAAAATGGAGTTCCAAATTTTCTCCCTTCTTCCCTCACCTTTAACCTTGCTGAGATAACAAACACTTTGATATATAGGTTATATGTGTATAATAATACAAAACATTCTCCATATCAGTGCCATGACAGTCTTTAAAAATTTTTCTATGAGTGCCAGAGGAAGTACAGTCTAAGGCTGGAACTCCTGGCTTCTGACTTGGCCCAGAACTTTGTTGTGTAACCTAGGTGCAGGATCACTTCTCTTGGCTTCAGTTTCCACATATATGAAATGGACATAATTATACCTTTCTAACTTTTCATCAGATTTTAGAATGTTACAACTGGAAGAGCTGAAAGGGACTTTAAGAGATCCTCTGCTCCAATCTCATTATTTTATATATTCTTGAAGCCAGGGCCTAAGGGATGAAAGATCAGATCTAAGACTGGACTGTTAGTCCAGTGCTCTCTCTCTTCCAAAGAAATGAGCAAAGGAACTTGGTAAATTAGTAAGTCAGTGAGCATTTATAAAATACCTATTATGTGCCAAGTATCATGGAAGACTCTATAGATATAGGGTAATAAATTAAAGTATACAGGCCTGAAACTCAAAGAACTTGGGCTTTAATGGAAGCTCTTCTCCAAATACAATATACTTTTTTTCTCTTTAGCCTTTAGTTTCTCTGCTTCTCAAATGAAAATGCTAAAGCTAAGTCATCTGGTTCAACAGTATGATTCTCTTACCAAAATTCATTTAGATGAATGTGATAAATTTTATACATGAGGAAACTGAGGCAAACAGGTTTAAGTGACTTGCCCAGGGTCACACAGCTAGTAAATGTCTGAGGTAAATCTGAACTCAAGAAAATTGCTCTTTCTGTCTTCCAAGCCCAGCGCTCCAACCAAAATGTTGCCTATTTCCAAAACCTTAACTCAGGAGATTTGGTCTGAAACAAAGGCTTTTTCCTCAGCCTTCTTAAAAATATGTTCTTGAAACCATGGAAACCATGAAACTCTACCATCCCAGGAACCTCCTTGGGTTTTGATATTTTTTTAAAGACCTACAGCAACGGCAAAGGAAAAGACCACTAATTTGAGAATTTTGGATATTGTGATAAGGTTAGGGGTGGGAGTGGGAGGGGTTTCACTCTGAAACAAAGGAACTATGAGATCATAGATTTAGAACTGCAAGTGACCTTAAAGGTCACTTAGCCTAATAACTTCATTTTACAGAAAGGAAACTGCAACTCAGACATATCAAATAACTTGCCCAAAAACACATAGGTGGCCCAAACCATAGAACACTGGGCTTAATACTGAGTGCCTTCCCTTTTCCTCCCCTTATTCTCACTCCCCTCCCCCCCAAAAGAAAGAAAAGCTAAAACCATGAAAAGACATTTTTTTTTATCAGATCATATTCTCATGGTTGAATCCCTACAGCAAGCTTCAAATTTCAATATTCAGAAATAAATCAAAATAACTTTGCCATGTTTAGCCTCATTTTGTCACAGTATTCGACTATGAGTTAGAAAGCAACAGGTATTGTAATGTCTTTTCCCAGAACACAGGAACAATTTTAAAGCACAATTATGGGGATCGGGAAGGGGAGGAGGGGAAATGTTTCTCTTCTATTGATGTATGATTGCACCCATGCTGTTTGGAGCCATATCTTCTGAGAGCTCCGCTAAGAAGTGCTATTTGCAGGAGCCTGACAGACAGAAGCGATTGTGTTTGGCAGGTCTAAATGTATTATTTTAGCTTGTCTCTGTGGAAAGATTCCTTGAGATGTGCTGGCCTTTTAAAGTGCTAAGGACAATGGGAGCATAACAGCCTCAATTGTGACTGCCAAGATGGATCAGACAGATAGATAATAGAGTTCCAAGATTTTCTTCATTCAGCCCTGACCAGCTCTAGCTCAACTTTTCTGCTGCCTCTGTGAACCCAGACCCTAGGAAAATGAATTCCTTCATTTAGCCTTAAAATGTTTATATTTATTATTTTGTATTTTATAATAATAAATATTTTATATTTATTCCACAACAAAATTTATTGAGAATGGATTGTATGTTCTGTCCTAAGTGCTGGGAGTGGGACTGGGATAGAGATCAGGGGAGGTGGAGAGAGAAGAGTATTTTTAAAAGGTCTCCCCCCAAAAAAGGTCCCCCAAAACATGACTAAAGAAACTAACAATGAAAGAAATCAATCAATCAATCAATCAATAAGCATTTATTAAGTGCTTACTCCTAGGTGCCCGGCTCTATTCTAAGTGCTGGAATTATAAAGAAAGTAAAAATCATAGTTCCAGCCCTCAAGGAGCTCACATTCTAACAAGGGCATCATGTCATGCAAACATATATATATATGCATATATATATAATTAATATAATGCAAATGAGAAGTAATCCCAGAAGAAAGGCATGGAGAGGGGAAGACTTTTAAAGTTCTTCTGCAAAAAATGGAGTTTGAACTAAATCTTGAAGAATCCAGGGAAGCCAGGAGGCAAAAATGAGAAAGGAAAGCTTTCCAGGTATGGAGAAGGCAGTAAAGACACTCAGAGTTGGCAGATGGGGTACTCACTGTGGATGGGGAAGGGTGAGAAGGCCAGCATAAATGTTGATGGATTGGAGTACTTGGAGAAGGGTAAAGTCAATAAATAAACATTTATTAAGTACCTCCTATGTATCAGGCAACGTGGTAAATGAGAAGGGATACAAAAAAGGGCAAAAGATAGTCCCTTTATAAAGCTAAAGATGCTTATAATAGAGGAGACAACATGTGAATAAATATATACCAAGCAAGCTAATATAGGAAAGCTTCCTGAAGGAGGAGGGCTTTTAGTCCAAACTTAAAGGAAGCCAGGGTAGTCAGTAGTTAAAGCAGAAAAGGGAAAGCATTACAGGAATAGGGGACAGTTAGAGAGAGAGAGAGAGGCCAGAGCTGAGAGATGGAATAGCAGGAGGCCAGGGTCACTGGGGAATAAGTTGTGAGAAGATTGGAGAGGTAGAAAGAGCCGGGTTATGAAAAGATTTAATATATTCACCTGAAATTAAGCAATAATTGAAGAGTCCAATAGCTGGGAAAGAACAGAACATAAGAGATGTCAGAGGCTGTTTGTAGTGTGCTTTTTTTTTTTTTTTTTGAGCATGCAATCTCGGTATCAAATGTGCCTACAGATGGTAAGAACTCAGTGGGAGTTCAGAGAAGGAAGGAGAGATCACGGTTAGCCTGGACGATTAAGGCACCCTTTACACCTTTGACAATCTGGCCTTGAAAGAGGGGTGCATTTCAAATAGGAAGAAAAAATGCATTCCACTGAAGGTATAATTGTAAACAAAAGCTAGGACCAAAGCAGGTGGATGGTTGGGTATATTTAGCCATACAATGAAGATGTTCATGGAAGAAATGACAGAATGAAATTCAGGAAGTTTGGGACATCCCTCCCACTTTCGAGTATAGATAGCATCAGAGAGAGCTCCCCAAAGTCATCTTTCCCTATTTTTTGGCAGAGACTGAATGCCGGGCTAGAACACGAAATCCTTCCAGGGAGGTAAGAGATGGGAAGAGGGAGCTTCAGGATGAGAGCAGGTGAGAAGAGCCTAAAACTTTGTTGGGGAGATCCTCATCAGAGGGAATGTTGGCTGAGAAAATTATAATCAATCAGCCAGCCATTTATATGCAGAATAATAAAGAGGAAGAACAGAGCTGCTGTTAGCCAGGTTTAATGGGGAGTTTGGCATATATACAGACCCCATTAGGTTGCTCAGCTGATATACCCTGTCTAGGTAGAGAATGCTATGAAGCTTGCTTCCAGCAGAATCATGATAATGTTTAAGGGAAGTACCTTGGAGAGATCATTTGGGGAGGGTGGACATTCAGTAAATGGGTCTTGTCTGTTAACTGAGTTGAAAAGGAGGATTTTTTTTAAAAATTGTTTTTAGAGGCATTTAAAAACTTCAGCTATCACATCTTTTGGCCTCAGTTGCTCTGGAGGGATTTTAGTGACTTCTTAGTCCATCCCTTCCTATGAAGGGAATTTTTTTATAGTTCTTTTTTTATTTTTTATTAAAGCTTTTTATTTGCAAAACATATGTATGGGTAATTCTTCAACATTGACCCTTACAAAGCTTTTTGTTACAAAATTTCCCCCCTAGTCCCCACCCCTCCCCTAGATGGCAGGAAGTCCACTACATATTAATTATGTTAAAATACTTGACAAATAGAATATATGTATACATATTTCCACACATCTTGCTGTGCAAGAAAAATCATTATCTACAAGAAAAAAAAATCTGAGAAAGGAAACACAATGCAAGCAAATATCAATAGAGAGCATGAAAATATTATGCTGTGGCCCACAGTTTATATCCCTCTCCCTGGGTGTATATGGCTTTCTTCACTGAACAATTGGAACTGGTTTGAAACATTTCATGTTGAATGTCCATCAGAATTGATCATCATTTAGTCTTGTTGTCATCATGTATAATGATCTCCTGGTTCTGCTCATTTCACTCAGCATCAGTTCATGTAAGTCTCTCCAGACCTCTCTGAAATCATCCTGCTGGTCATTTCTTATAGAACAATAATATTCCATAACATTCATACAACATAAACATTCATTCTCCAATTGATGGGCATTCATTCATTTTCCAGTTTCTAGCCACTACAAAAAGGGCTGCCACAAACATTCTTGCACATGTGGGTCCCTTTCCTTCCTCTAAGATCTCTTTGGGATATAAGCCCATAGAAACACTGCTGGGTCAAAGGGTATGCACAGTTTGATAACTTTTTGAGCATAGCTCCAAATTGCTCTCCAGAATGTTTGGATCCGTTCACAGTTCCACCAACAATGTATCAGTGTCCCAGTTTTCCCACAACCCCTCCAACATTCGTCATTATTTTCCTATGAATTTGAATATCAAATGTACTTTTGTCTAAAAGACCTTATGGAGCACATATACAAGGAAAGTGCTCACATGGAGGTCAGAAGAAGCAAAGGAAGGACACTCTTAAGGTCTCTCTGAAGAACTTTGACTTGGGAGAGACTAGCACAGGACCATTCAACTTAGGATGCCTGCATCAAAGAAGATAGTGTGCTTTATGAGTGAAACAGAATTACAGTAGCTCAACAAAATGTGAGATGCACAAATTTAGTGACATCTCTTCCAAATGTTTATGTGGACTCTTTGGGCCTGACCTGTGATAGAATCTTCTGAGCTCATACTGGTCTAATCAGCCACAGTCAGACACACTGACTCCAACATAGTGGTGCTATTTTGATTCTCTTTGAAATTGAAGGACAACAACCAATCAACAAACTCATCCCTTTGTAGGGACTATTGAATTTGAAAAATTATCTTGAGGGTGCTCCTGTATCCTAAAGTTCCAGACCCTAGTTTGTAGCTAAAGTCTTGGTGTCTTGAGGATCAAGGAGTGACCTTCTGGAATAACCTCTTGAAATTCAGTTCAATTGTAGATGAAATGAGAAATCATTACCTTTGGATGTGAATTAGATAGGAGTGATGTTATGTAAGAATTAAACTAAATTGAGATTACTTTTCTAGAGACTATTGTCTCTATTGGGGGAAATGTTTATACTTTTCTCTTGCTATAGCTTCAAAGAAAATATCACTTTGAAAAAGCTACCTAATGAAGCTAACTGAAATGAAGTGAAATGGTTAACTGGAACCAGGGTGCTAATCATGAACATTTAACAATGTAGAACACAACTGGTAGGGTTGAGCTGATGACAGTGGGAGAGACACTCTTATTCTTCAGGCTTACTTCTTGGAATCTTGAGGGTTAGATGCAATAGCCAGGTTCTGGTAAAAAGAACCAGAAAGTACTCTCTACTTTGACTTCAGGGATGCCAAGGAGACTGGGAGAATATTTGAGAGGAATCAAGGAAATCTCAGTTGTAGAGGCAAGACTGATTTCCAAAAACACCAGGGAGGGAGGAATGTAGGGAGAGAGCCAAGAAAAATTGTCTGAGAGTGAATTAAGAAAACAGGTAAGAAGACCCAAGTGAGGTACAATTTAGACAGGGCCAATTGAAGGAGCAAGATAGGGACCAGATTAAGCAACAAAGAATAGTCCAGTCTGGCTCAAGTACATCTTGCTGAAAAGAACATTGTGAAGTAAGAGAGTTATGTTGGCAACAGATTATTAAGGGTCTGAAATACTAGGATAAAGAGCATGTATTTTGTTTGGTAGCCAGTGGGGAATGACTGAAGGTTTTTGAGATGGGGGGTGATGTGCTTAGACTTAGGCTTAAAAGGGACTCATTTGGTAGCTGTGCAAAGGATGGATTGGAGAGAATAATAACTGGGGTCAGAGGAAATCAGCTAAAAATGCATAACAATAACTTAGGAAAGTGATAAGGGAACTTAAAATGGGCATCCTGCAACATATAGAAGCATTGTATATTAGCTACTTAACATCTAGGTAAGATTTTGGTGTTAAAAAATAGTTTGCTTCTGTCTTGAAGCAAAGCTGAGGATGTTCCAGAATGAGATACCTTAGCACACACATTTCAACTAAGCAATCTGAGGAGCTACTGGGGATGATTAGAAGCACACTTCTTCCTGGAATCATCTGTCATTGTTCGGAGATTTAAATTTCACAAATGGAATCAATAGTCTGGTAAGAAGATTGCTACTTATTGCCATTGAACCCGACACTTTTGGGGGAATCTTTTAAAGGATAAATCGTGGGATTTTCTTGAATGTGTATTTTGCAATGAAGCCCTCCAACAATAACTCCAATGGTGCTAAGCTTAACATTTCAAATGGTACTAAACAATGCCCTAGTCAGTGAGATCCATGATGTCATTTACCATAAAAATGAAAGAAGCTTTTACCTTTAATAACAAAGACAGAGTGCTTTTGTCAACAGGGTTAGCAGAACAAGAAAATGCCTGTGCCATACTATCTGAAGGTCAGGTTAAACAAAAGTAACTTCTAGTCAGACTTCAAAAGTTTACATTGATGGTCTATTTTCACATGAAGGATAGGGATTCAAATTCCACAAGAAGAAAGAAGAGAAAGGAGAGGAAGGGAAGGAAGAAGAGAGAAAAGGAGAGGAGAGGGGAGGAAGAGAGGGAAAAGGAGAAGAGAAGAGGGGAGAGGAAGGGAAGGGAAAAAAAGAGAGAGAGAAGGAGAGGGGAAAGGAGGGAGGGGAGAAGGAAGAAGAGGAGAGGAAGAGAGGAAAGGAGAGGATAAGAGAAGAGAGAAAAGGAGAAGAAGGGAGGGGAAAGGACAGAGGGAGAGAAAGAAGAAGAGAGGAAAGGAGAGGAGAAGGCAAAGGAGAGGAAAGAAGAGAGGAAGGGAGGGGAGAGAAGAGGAGAAGAAAAGAAGAGAGGAAAGGAAAAGAAGAGAAGGGAAAGGAGGGGAAGAGAGAAAAAAGGAGAGGAGAAAAAGAGAAGGGAGGAAAGGAGGGAAGAAGACAGAAGAGGAGAGGAAGAGAGGGAAAAGGAAGGGAGGGGAGAGGAGTGGAAGGAAGGGGAGAGGAGAGAAAAAAAAATTCCCTGGAGAATGGATGACAAATTCTCTAGAGAATGTGGATATTCAGTGTTTATAGATAGCTAACCTCTGATAATATCTGAAAATTATTGGTCTAACTTGGACGCAAAACAGTTACATCAGATAGGAGGAGTTACTCAAAGAGTCTTGACTGACAATGGAATCTCTGTTGATGAGGAATGGGAAATAATAACACTCCTGGGAATCTCAAAAAGTTAAAAACACACACTCCGAAATCCCGGCTATCCTTAGTGTGTGTGAGAGGACTACAGTAATTGCCAGCTCTTAATCCGTTTTACAGTAATAACAACAACAACAACTAACGTTTCTGTCTCATATTGAGGTTTGCAAAGCACTTCACATACATTGTCCCATTTGATCCTCCCAGCAGCCCTGTGAAGGAAGTGATATTATTTATCCCCATTTTATGGAGAAGTAAACTGAGCCTGGGAGAGATTAAGTAAATCACTAGCCCAAGGTTACATACATGACTAAGAAGTGACTGTGTCAGGACTTTTCCTGACCCAGAGAGCAGCGCTCTACGCGATCTCCCTTTTTTAGAGAGAGCAAGACCTATTTTTTTTTTTTTTTTCCGAGGATGAAACGATTTGTGCTGAAGTCGCACGGCGGGGCAGCGTCCGCGCCGAGCCCCGTCGGTCCCTCTTGCGGGGCTCCCTCTGCTCCTCCTCAGGCGGCTTCCTCTTTTCCGAGGCTTTCTCAGACCATGCTCACTTTGTAAAGGAAGTTTGCTGGGTGCTGGGCGTGTGCTTTGAAGTTTCTCTGTGTGCCTGACCTCAGTCAAAGGCAGAAGTGCAAGCCTCAAATGTCACAGGAAAGACACTCACTGCCTGTGGTTGATCTGCAGCCCTCGCAAAAGGAGCCTTGGAAACCAACTGAGAGATGTGGAGCCTGAATGGCAGATAGAGCGGGACCGGACCCGCCCAGCCCGGGGCCCCCCGCAGTTTTTTGGGGTATCCAATGAGATAATATGTAGGAAAACACTTGGTGAATGGTAAAGCTTTGTACAAATGGGAGTGATTTTTATTATTTCCTGTCGTGAATGAGAGCCATCTGGGGAGAAGCGAACAGAGGCCTGAGAACTACTAGCCAGTCGATAATGTCACAAGACTTTAGATTTAGGACGGGAAGAAACCCTTGAGGCCTTCCTGCCCAGCTTCACAATTTTACACATTAAAGAGCCCAGACCCAGAGAGGTCAAAAAACTAATTTGCTTAATATTTCAGCAGGCTGAAGGCGGGAATTCAGATCCTCCGAAGATCAACAACTCATGATTAACTGAGGTCATGAGATTATAGATTTAGAGACAGGAGGGACCTCCAGTTTACCCCCCACCCCTCGGTTTTTTTTTTTGTTTGTTTGTTTTGTTTTGTTTTTTCTGAGACAATTGGGGTTAAGTGACTTGCCCAGGGTTGAAGAGCTAGAAAGTGTTAAGTGTCTGAGGTCAAATTTGAACTCAGGTCCTCTTGACTTCAGGACTGGTGCTCTACACATTTTTAAGACAAGGAACTGAGGCCTAAGATTAAGGGAGTTAGTTACCCAAAGTCACACAGGTAGGAAA
>JAJPUD010005141.1:8742-30679 GCA_023553655.1 Myrmecobius fasciatus | reverse complement strand
TTTAATGTTGGCTCTGCTATTTCCTACCTGTGTGACTTTGGGTAACTCCCTTAATCTTAGGCCTCAGTTCCTTGTCTTAAAAATGTGTACAGCACCAGTCCTGAAGTCAGGAGGACCTGAGTTCAAATTTGACCTCAGACACTTAACACTTCCTGGCTGTGTGACCCTGGGCAAGTCACTTAATCCCAATTGCCTCAGGGGGAAAAAGATTTTAAGTTGCAGACAAGCTGCTAGCCAGTTGGCTGTTATTGGTGTTCCTACTAGGTAATATTTGTAAGACTTTTTGTAAGCCATATAGCACTCTATTAATAAAAGAAAACAATCATTGTAATTGTCATTTACTTTTCACAACCAGAAGGGACTGTGGGGACAATGAAGGTTTAGAGAAAGTTTCAAATGCAATAATTATTCTAAAAGCAAATTGAGAGGGAAACTCAAAGTGAAGAACAGAGCTAAGGAGAATGGAAATTATAATGAGAGGGGGGAGATCATTAATTACTATAAGACCAAGAAATGTGCTAGAACTACCTCTAACAGGGAAAAGCCTATTGTTAAATTTTCAGTCTGAGCTTTTATATCTCACAAATCAAATTTACTTAGAGTTGGTTCAATCTTGCTTTTGATGCTTGAGCAAAAATCACTTCCCCTTTCTGGACCTCAGTTTCCTCATCTGTAAAATGGGTTAAATGACTTCTTTTTTTTGCTTTTTGCTGAGGCAATTGAGGTTAAGTGACTTGCCCAGGGTCACACAGTTAGGGAATGTTAAGTGTCTGAGATCAAATTTGAGCTCAGATCCTCCTGACTTCAGGGCTGGTGCTCTATCCACTGTGCCACCTAATTGCCCCAGTTAAATGACTTCTAAGGACCCTTCCAACTGTAGGACTTTAGTATTTAATTAATTTGTTTTTTTAAATTTATTTTGCTTTCAATTTGTAGGATAATACAAACATTTCCAAAGCATATAACTATTAAAAAATCATTGCACACGAAACTGCAATTCTACCATGTACAATTTGCTATTCTCTCCAAATGTACAACAAAGTTATCATGTAAGATTTCCAAGAGGTAAACACCTAAAAGACAAGGACCATGCTTTAATTTCTTGTACAACAACAATAAATTAGAGCTTGATTTGTTGTTTTGTTGATTGTTTAAACTTAAAGTAATGAAAAGAATGTTAGTAATACATGTTGAACTTAAAAGTATGTACTGTTTATACTTTTTCCTGGAGATCTGATTGGCAAACATTTACCAGCACACCCCTGTATACATTGAGTCCAATCTTCTTTTCTTTGTGTTCAAGATGTCTTCATGATCTGTTTGACTTTCCAGCCTCATCTCCCATGACTCCTAGACATGTCTGCTCCAATCACCCTGTTCTCCCTACGTCTAGGATTTTTCTCACATAATTCCCTTTGCTAGGTAGGCCCTATCTTCCATGTTCTTTGTCAATTCAAATTTTACTCATCCTTCAAGATCCAGCCCAAGACCTTCCTTTTCTGTAAGACCTTCCTCCTGAATATCAGAGCTCTCACTTAATCTCTCTCTTCTAATTTTCTTACAGGGTCATGAAATGTTAGGGCTGAAAAGGGCCATCTAGGCCAAATTTTTCTCCCTCACCTAATCTCCATTTTAAACAAAGGATAAAAAAGCCCAGAAAAGGAAAATCTAGTGAATTAATGTTAGGACCTGAAATTATATCGTTTCACTTTCCATTTTAGGGATCTTTCTACTATACCATATGGTCTTTTCAGTTTTACTTAGAATTGATTCAATCTTGCCTTTGATGTTTGAGCAAAATCATTTGCCCTTCCTGGAACTCAGTTTTCTCATTTGTAAAATGGGCTAAATTATTTCTAAGGACTCTTCCAGCTGTAGGACTTTAAAATTTAATTAATTTGTTTTCTTAAAAATTATATTTTACTTAAAATTCATGGAATAAAACAAGCATTTCCACAACACAGAACAATAAAAGAGATCATTGCACATGAAACTGCAAATCTACCATGTATGACTTACTATCCTCTGCAAATATACAAGAAAGTTATCACATAAAATTTCCAAGAGGTAAACTCCAAAGAACAAGAACCATGCTTTAATTTCTTATTAGAACAACAATAATACAACAATAGCTCATGTTTATATACTCCTCTAAGATTTGAAAATCACAATTTCACAATCTTGTGAGATTGGTAGTATAAGTATTTTCAGCCCCATTCTTTTTTTTTTAATTAAAAAAAATTTTTTTAGGGAGGAAGTGGATTAAGGTGGGGGTGAAGGTGGAAGAGGGTCAGAAAATGTAATTTAATTGGTATAAGGAATTTCCAGTGGGGAAATGTCTTTAGCACTGCAGATGGGCACACTCACACCCACATCTATCTATCTATCTATCTATCTATCTATCTATCTATCTGTCTGTCTGTCTGTCTGTCTGTCTATCTATCTATCTATCTATCTATCTATCTATCTATCTATCTATCTTTCTATCTATACCTCTCCCTATCTCTACATCCATATCCATATCTATATCCATACTCATATCCATAGCTATCAAGTGAGTATTAGAGCCAGGATTTTACTAGAGGACTCACCTTCAAGTCCTAGAGTCTTTCCACCATTTCATACTACTTTTATGAAGGACGAATTAAGGTCCTGATCCTGAGCTTGTGTATGTGTATATATATATATATATATGTGTGTGTGTGTGTATGTATATGTATGTGTATTTGTGTGTATCTCTGCTTCTGTCTGCTTCTTAGATTTGCTCATAATGAAATCCAGCTGCTTCTATGAAAATGCAGAAGGTGTAGGTCATACACTGAGGATTTGTAGGGAAAATAACCAAGATCCAGACATGTGGGGAATAAAACTCAGACTGAAGCAAACTGTCCAATCCTACCTTTTGCTTTCCTGTGATCTATTATTTATTAATAGTGTTTTCAGTGTATGAATAATTCAGAGCCTGGGAGGAGAAAAAGCCACATCCTGGTTTTCAGCAGGAGGAAATTCTCTTGCAGGGTCTCTCTGGGTCACTTATTGATTGCCCATCAGGGAGGTCAGACCACTGGCCTGATCCTGATTAGAAAGGGTACCCTCAAGCAGAACATCCTCCTCTGGTGAACTGCTCTGGGGGAGCCAGGAAGAAGAACTGGAGGATAGAGATCAGTCTGTGGCTTTGCTTAACCTCCTTTCTATAGAACTTTCTCTCACCTTGGGGTTTCTCTTTGAAGAGAATTGATTCTAGGTAGGGAAAAAGAACATAGTCACTCAGATGATACCATTTGCCTTGGGAAGACCTTTTCACCCAGAAATATCTCCTCTACTTCTTTAAAAATTCAGTGTTATTTTTTTGATAGGAAGCACAGATCAATACAGATGATGATGATAACTGGTAGTCTTATGGTGCATACTATGTGACAGCATTATGGTAAACACTTCATAAATATTATTTCATTTCATCCTAACAACAACCCTGGGAAGGAGGTACCATTATTATCCCCATTTTACAGGTGAGAAAACTGAGGCAAACAAGTGTTGAAAGTCTGTGATCAAATCTGAACTCAGAGCTTCCTGACTCCAGGCCCAGCATGAGCGCTATATATAGAGGCACAATTCAAACTCAGGACTCATAATTCCCATACTTACTAACTCTGTGACCCTGCCAAATCATTTCTCCTCTAGCTTCCATGATACAGAGATCACACTACCTATAGGAGCTTCCTCATGAGATTTTTAATGTTAGAGTGCTGTGTAAATGACATCTGTTATTATCATTGCTTCCAGGATCCTTTTGTCATTCTGTGATAAATCTTGCAGAAAGTTTGCTGACTTGAATTAGAGGACTAGTCTGTCTCTGATATTTGCTTCTTGAGTAACTATGAGCAATGATTAGCCTCTCTGAGTCTCAATTTCCTTATCTGTAAAGTGAAGTGGGTGAATGATGTTTCTAAGATCCCTTTTGGTTTTTGGTCATTGAAAGAGGCCACTGATCCAATTTATCAGTTATTGCTAGCCTAAGTAATAAATTGATCATGCTTGGGACCTTGTCTCTCAGTTTACCTTAATTTTCACATGTTGGAAAATTGGAAGCAGCTAGGTGGTACGGTGGATAGAGCACTGGGAAGGGGATCAGGAAGAGCTGAGTTCAAATACAGTCTTAGACACTACTGTCTGTGTGACCCTGAGCCAGTCACTTGACCTCTATCTGCCTTAAGCCATTGGAGAGGGAAATAACAAACCAGTTGAGTGTCTTTGCCAAGAAAACTCTGTGGATATTATTGGTGTGTGATGGTCCATGGGGACATGAAGAGTCTGCTGTGACAACAATTGAACAACAACAAAAATCCTTTCTAGACCTATTATCCTAGGATTTGGGTCCTCTCCCACCTTGAAGCTTATTATTATATGAGATTTGGGGCAAATCCCATAGGTTTCCTAGGCTCCAATCTTCTGAGTTATAAAAAGGTTGTACTAGATGGCTTCTGCAGAGTCTTACTGGTCAATATATCTATAGATCTATCCTATATCTTATCTATGCTACATCTATCTATCCATACCTACACCAATATTCACATATACCTATGCCAATACCTGTTGTTACATCTATCTAGATCTCCATATACCTATATTGATCCATACAAAGAAAGTTTCTTGGAATGTTGATAGTCTTTATTTATCTCTATCCATTTGTCTATATCCATACTCATATCTATATATGCCAATGCCAATACCTACTCCTATCCTCATCTATATATCTATATCTAATCTATATATCAATATTTATATCTATTTAGATTCCTACCCACATTTAGATTCATATATATTTATCCATACATCTATCTATATTTAAATCTAATCTATATCAATATCTATACCCACATTTATATTTATATATACTTATACTAATTACATCTCTATTCTATATATCAATACCTACATTTATATTCATAACCACATTTGTATTTATATGTAATTATCCCTATATCTATAATCCACATATCAATATCTATATCCATACCCACACTTATATTTATATATAACTCTACCATCTATCTATATCTATAGCTAATCTACATATCAATATCTATACTTATATCTATAACCACATTTATATATTATTATCCCTACATTTATATCTATAATCTATATATATCAATATCTATGTCCATATCATACTTACATTTATCTTTATATATACCTATATTTATATATACACATATATATTTATATATACCTACCCCTAGCATTATCTACATATCTATATTTAATCTATACATTTAGGTTCTCTATAACTCATTTATATATCTATGTCTATGTCTATATCCATTCTCACATTTAACTGTACCTACCCCTACATCTAGCTATATCTAATCTACTTCTATATCTGTGTCTATGTCTATGTCCTATGAACTCAATATCTAGATTTCATGAACTCTGGACTGGAAACAATCCACTGCTACCCAACAGCCTGGTGATGAACCTTTCCATGCTTAGGGAGGCTGCTCCTCAGACAACACATATATAATCCATATATAGGTAAACACTTGAAGTCTTTTCAGTTTGACTAGACCTACCAGAGTGCGTACTTTGAAAACCCAGGTAAAGCAACAGAATAGGATTTTAATGGAAAATCTCTTATTAATGCTTAATGTTCTACCTTAAGCTCTTCATTCATTGGTGCATATATGCATTCATTCATTCTCCAATTCCCACTCTAAACCTAGGGTCTAGTACTGCATTGTCAGGAATGCTGAAGGAGCTATCTTCTGACAAATTGGCAGCATGACAATACTAGGTGGTTAAGTGATGGGGAGTAGAAATGTGGTAGGGATGTAGAAGTGATAACTTGGCCAGTGTCACAACTTTGCCATAAGCTATCCCTTTGTTGAAAGCAGAAGAAAAAAAAAGCTATCAAATAGATTTGTGTTTATTTCTCACAAAGAGAAAGAACTGAAGCAAAGAAAGTTTCTTGGAATGTTGGCAGTCTTCAGAAACTGAACCAAGACATTGGGGTCCCAACGGTTGCATCAGATTATTTAAAAGAGTCCATGAAATAAAAAGATTAAGAACTTTTGCTATTATCTCTCCCACTAAATGATTAAGTTTTCACTGATCTCAGTTGACCTGGAAGTACTTCCCTTTCTCCTCTTCATTCTCTACCCCATAACCTTGATCATATTCATTGGATTTTTAGAAAGTTCTTCAATACCAATAGATTTGTGATGGAAAATGCCATTTGCATACAGAGAAAGATTATGGAGACTGAATGTGGATCAAAGCATCGCATTTTCACCTTTTTGTTGTTGTAGCTGTTTGTTTTTTATTTCTAGTGCTTTTTCCCCCTGTGGATCTGATTTTTCTTGTTCAGCATGAAGAATATGAAAATATGTTTAGAAGAATTGCACATGTTTAACCTATATCAGATTGCTTGCTCTCTTGGGATGGGGAGAAAGGGAGAAAAATTTGGGTGCCAAGGTTTTGCAAAGCTGAATGTGGAAAACTATCTTTGCATGTATTTGGAAAAATAAGATACTATTAAATTTTTTTTTTAAAAAAAGAAAGCCCCTTTCTAAGTATTGAAAGTAGGCTAGAATGAGAGCAGAAGGTATCTATCCATAGGTTAGCTCTCTTTCTCCCCCCACTTTACCTTCCTTTCTTTGCCTAAAAATGACAGTGTTGAAATTCTGTAAGACTTGTCAATTTCAGTCCCTTCCTCAATGGACCCTCACTAGGAAACATCAGGTCCTCTGGAGCCATAGCTTCTCTGGGGCTCACAAGGTCTATCTGAATGAGAAGTGAATGCCATCATCTACCTGCAGGTCTACCCCCTTCCTTTCTTCCCAAACTAATGGCATCTTCTGAGGGAAACCCACAACTTCAGGGCTTTAGAGCCATATTTTAGCCTCCAATTGTTTCCTCTTTCTCACCATCTGAACATCTCTTGGTCTCCTTCCTCCCTTTTGAGTTTATTTTCCTCTCTCTATCTTTCCCTAATGCATCTTTTCTCTCTTCCTTCTCTTCTACTTTTCTTCTTCATTTTTCTTCTCCTCTCTTGCCTAATTCTCTATATGTTTGTTTCTCTCCCTCTTTCCCTGCTCTTCAAGTCTATCTCTTTCCCTGCATATAATTCCCTTTCAGTCCTTCTCTCCCTTTCAAAGTCAATCCTTTAAAAAAATGTACCCTTCTCTCCCTGTCTTCCTTTTCCATTCTTCATCTTTTTCCTTTCTCCTCAAATTATTTCTCTCCTTATCTTTTTCTCCCTCATTTTCCAATCTACCCTTTTCTATGTATCCTTCTTTCCTTGTTTCTCTTTCCTCCTTTCCCCTTTTTTCTTCTCTCCTCAGATTATTTTTCTCTTTCTCCTCCTGCCCCCCTTTCCCTGTGTATTTTTCAGGTTCTGCCTCCTTTCCATTCTCTCCCCCGCCCCTTTTCATCTTTTCTGTCTGGTGTCTGTATCTGTCTTGTCTCTGTGCCTTTCTGACTATTTTTCTCTCTTTTTTTCCAAGAATGTCCCTTTTCCTGTGTGTCTTTCTCTCCCTACCCCCTCTCTCCCGTTGCTCTCCCATTCCCTCCCTCTCTCTTTCTTCACCGGAGATACTAATTGCACCCGCAATTACCTAATTGCACTGGCAATTAGCCAGTTGCACTCTATTTTGAAGGTGCAAATGGCAAATTGCAGGCATAAGTAGGTAATTGTGGGCACAGAACTCCTACCTACAGCCAGGGGGCTGGGCTGAAAACTTGGCCTCTACATTAGAAATGATTGGGGGGTGGCAGACCTGTGAAGAAGGCAATGGGGAATATGACTTCTCTTCCTTCTGAAGGATCCAAGAATGGTTGGAGGTGGGGGGCAATGGGGAGGAGGGAGCAGGGGGTTCTCCATAAGCAACTCTCACAGTCCCTGCCAAATATCTTGCCAAACTTGGCGGCTTTAATTGTAGTTATTTTCATATTATCATTAGTGCTGATGAGGACTAATCATTGATACTTAGCAAGGTTGTTCAAGGTGCATAGTGAAGGCATTTGACAACTCCTTTGGATGTAAGAATATCTTTCTACAGCAGTAGGCTCTTTCATCAGGGACCAAAAGCTCCAGCTTGCTACTCATTATGGGAAGCTCTTTGCTTGCCAAGAACTTTAGGTCATGATTTTAGGCAGGATTTGCCCATTTTCCTTGGGCACTGCCCCAAGGCACCTCCTCTGCCCCCTACCTAGCCTGTGTTTTTGTAGGAGTCAGGAAATATGAATTTGAGTCTTTATTATCACTTTCACTGACTATGTGACTATTAGCAGGTCACTTAAACATCTCTGCTAAATGAAGATAATAATACTTACATGGTTTAGTCCACAGGTTGTAGTGAAGGTCAAATGGCATTGTCTATATGATAATTATAGAGCACTGTACAAATGCCAGCAATGAGTAGACTTATTATTATTATTTCCCTTAGATAGGAACCTTTTCACTTGCCTGACACCTTTTTCAGAAATTTCAGAAATTGGAAATGTCATCAAATGGTCATTTGTGATCATCTTCTTGTTATTAAGAGAGACAGGTAGGGAAGTAGAAAATACATTCAGTTAGAAGCAGGGCAACTTCTGGTTTTAGATCTACATTGATTTTTTCATTGTCTCTCTTGCTGTTTTTGGAAATTCTTTTTGGGGCCCTCAGCATCTTGGTAAGTAAAAGAAATAAAGATGAGTCCTGATGACAAGGAAAGAGTTTCAATCAAGGTTAAGGGATCTGGGTTCTAAATCTAGTTCTACCATTGACTGTGTGACCTTTTGGAAGCCTGTTTCTTTCTCTGGGACTCAGTTTCCTCACTTATCAAATGCAGGGTTGGATATTGGTGACCTCTAAAGTAATTTTCAACTCTAAAGTCCTATGATTTTATTAAAATTAACCCCACACATATAGCACCTAATAGGTCCAGTTTATAAGTGGACCAATTTTTTTAGTTGGAGTAAGTTTATTTATTTTTAATACACATTGTTTTATGAGTTATATTAAGAGAGAAAAATCAAACAAAAGGGAAAAATGGGAGAGAGGAAAAAAAACATAAAAAAGAAGTGAACAAAGCATGTGTTGACTTAACGATCAGTCTCCTTTGTTCTTTTTCTGGATGCAGATGGTATCTTCTGTCCAAAGTCTATTAGGATTGCTTCGGATCACTGAACCACTGAGAAGAACCAAGTCTTTCACAGTTGATCATCTCACATTCTTGTTGTTATTGTGTACAATATATTCCTGGTTCTGCTTATTTCCTTCAGCATCAATTCATGTAAATCTTTCCAGGCCTTTCTATAATCAACTTGTTCATCATTTTTTATAGAATAATAATATTCCATTAGCTTTATGTACCACAACTTGTTCAGCCATTGCAAGTGAGCCATTTTCTAAGCCATCCCAGGTTTAATGGGGTATCCATTCAAAGTCATAGACTCCACCAACTGGTTTCTTTTACTAGCCACCATAAGTTCAAAGTCAAAGACATTAAATTAAATAGCTTAATAAAACAAAGGACAAGATAGATTCACACACTATCCCTCTTCCCTATACAATAAGGAACATTCTCTTCAGAAGATTTTCATACTATAAGAGAGGGAACACTCAGTAACATGTATGGGCATGGAACAAAATACATGTGGGCAGGGGATGGATATGGAAAATGAATTAGACATGTCCTGTTTTGCCCCAGAGGATAGAACTGGGAGCAAAGGGTAAAAGTTTCAAAGGAATAAAGTTAGACTTGATGTAACTGTAATGGGTGAAATCAGGCCATCCTCAATTATATCTATCACATGAGTTAAAACATTCTAAAACAATTAGAGCTATTCCAAAATGGAATGGGCTGCTTCAGTAGTAGTATCTCTATTGAAGGTCTTCAGGCAATTAAATATTTTATAGAAAGAACTCTTTTTCTAGATTGGACCAGATGGAACTTGACATCGCTTAAGACTCTCAAATTCTGTGATTTTGAGAATGGCTTAAGTCAATGATATCAACTCAAATATAATTAGGCACTAGCATTGTTAACAAAAACAACAACTAATATTTAGATAGTATTTACTATGTGCCAAGCATTAAGTTACATATTTTATGATTATTATCTCACTTGATCTTCACATCAACCCTGAGGGTAGGTGCTATTATATCCATTTTTAAGAGGAAACTTAGGTAAATAGTGGTAAATGACTTGCACAGGATCACACTGCTAATAAGTATATGAGGGAAGATTTCAATTCAGGTCTTCTTGACTCCAGGTCTGATGCTCTGTGCACTATGGTACCACTTAGCTGTCCCTTATTGGGTCCCTATAAACCACATATTAACTTAATTTTGAAGTATAATGTTGCCTATATTTTATTATATTTTATTTTTTTCTAGATATTTCCTAGTTACATTTTAATCTGGTTCTGGCCTCACCTGGGAGTGGTGAGCCAGATCTACTCAGCAGGTTGCATTTATGACACCTTCTGGATAAATGACAGCATAGGACAGGGGGATGAAACTGGATTTGTTCTCAAAAGACATGGGTTCAAATTCTGTTGTGCTATTTAGTATTTGAGTGACTTTGGGGAAGCTATTTAAATTCTACGAGCCTCATTTCCTTATTTGTAAAATTAGAAGGGGAATGAGTAGACTAGAGGTCCTTTCCAAGCTCTTGATTGATGATCCTATGGGGTAGGCTATACAGGGTTCTAGGAACTCAAATGAAGAGGAGAAATTTGTTGGGGGAGGTGGTCAGCACTTGTGGGGAGGGTCCAGAATCTTCCTCCCTGTAGATCTGATCTATTTGGTCATACCAGTATTGAAGTTCTAAGGCAGGCAGATGACTGTAAGGACCCTTCCAGTTTTGGAGTAAGTTTCATTTGTCTAAATCTCAAGAGTATAACTTGCATTTCCCAGTAGGTCAACTATTTCCAAATGATTTCATATTTTCCCTTCCTAATTTCCCCTTCCTTTGAAATGTCCTTTTTTAATTTTAGCTTTTCCTTGAAATAATAGACCAATGCCTTTCCCCCCTTCACATTGGAACCTGATTAGAAACCAGTTATGATCTGAAACAAAGATTGCACCTAGTGAGAAATTCCCTTAGCTAGGCATAGAGCAAAAAGCTCAGAATGAGTCTTCCAGTTGATGCATTTCTCTAGTCTAATGGGCAAAGATCCAGCAAAACAAATACTTCATCAGCCTGGAACTGCCATCTATATAAAGGAGAGAGATATTGTATGGCCTGATCCTGACAATTCTTAGTGTTAACTGATAAGGTGGGAACTGAAAAGATCTTTAAGTATATTTGAAACAAACATAAGGTTTATTAGAAAAAGCCATAATCAGTTCTAAGGTGACTTGGATTCTAATCTTGGCTCTGCTATTTACTAGTACTAAGCAAAGTTTATATAGTGCTTTAAGATTTGCAAGGTACTTTACATATACTATCTCAATTTATACTTCAGGTAACTGTGGGAGGTAGAAATTAGGTATTATTACAATTTTGTAGATGAGAAGTTGAGGCAGACCAAAGTTACATGGCTAATAATTGTCTGAAGCAAGGTTTGGATACCAGTCTTCCTGATTCCTACTAGTCATTTGAACTTGGAAAAGTCCCTGCTTTATTCCTCTTGGACTCAATTTGTTCGTTTGGAATATGAAAAAGTTGGATGAAAACATCTCTAAGGTATCTTCCAATTTTGTGCTTATACTCATTTAAGTATTCTTCTACTTCAGCCAGGCCATTCTCAATCTCACTGAATCATCTTGTGGATGCTGAATTTTGAGTTTCTGCCAATATTCCACACTCCCATCCCATATTAGTCTCTTTCTGGCCTCTAGGGCTCTCCCTACTCCTTGGTATCTAGGAAGCCCCTGCCCATCTTTCAATATCCCTGGCTCAAGCTCCAGCTTCTCTGAGAAGTCTTCCTTGATTACCCCAGCCTTTGGTAATCCATCCTTTCTCCAAAAGCATGGTACAAGGGTGTAGTGGACAGGGCATTGGGCCTGAAGTCAGGAAGACTCAGCTTCCTAAATTGAAATCTGGCCTCAGATTTCCTTCCTAGGTGTGTGATCCTGGTAAGTCACTTAACTCTGGTTGTTTATTCTCTATAAGATGAGTTGAGGAAGAAAATAAAGAAGCATTTCAGTTTCTTTGCCAAGAAAATCACAAATGGGATCATGATGAGCCAGACCACTAAGAGTATTGAACAACAGCATATTAGCTATTATTTATTGCAGTTTCAGCTAGGTGGTACTGTAGGAAGAGTGTTGGCCCTGGAGTCAGGAAAAGCTCAGTTCAAATCCAGCTTCAGACAATGACAAGCTATGGTTCCCCAGGCAAGTCACTTGGTTGTTGTCCTTCATGCTCAAAGAAGACCAAAATCACATCATTTTTCTCTGGGTCAAGATGCGGTGTGTCCAATTGTGACTGATCAGATCAATACAAGTTTAGAAGTCTCCACCATAAGTTGGACAAAATAGATCTTTTGACTATTTGGGAAGGAGGAGATGTCTCTCAATTTGTGCATCTTGTGGGGTTTTTGTTTGTTTCTTTATTGGAGCCATTGCAATTCTGTTTTGTCCATAGAGCACAATGTATTCTTTTATGTGGGCTTGCCACGCTGGGTGGTCCTGTGCTAGTGTCTCCTATGTTTCATTATAGATTCTAAAGTTCTTCAGAGAGACCTTGAGAATGTCCTTGTATCATTTTTCCACGAGAGTGCTTACCTTGTGTGAATTCTTTGAATATATCTTTTAGGCAAACATGTTTGACAAATTTTTGAGCAAAATGGCCAGATCATCAGAGTTGCTCTTTCTGTACTGGAGTTTGAAAGCTTAGCAGTTCAGTTCCAGAAATGTGCTCAGTGTCTGGTACCTTATAATACCAGGTAATCTTCAGGATCTTTCTAAGACAACTTAAATGTAAGCAATTCCATTTCCTGGCTTGATCCAAGTATACTATCCAGGTTTCACAGTCACACACAAAAAATGAAGTCAGCACAACACTTCTGAGGATCTTTAATTTTGTAGGCAACCTAACACTTTTCCTCTCTCACACTTTTCTTCAGAATCTCCTAAGCACTGAGCTAACTCTGGAAATGCATGCGTCAACCTCATCTATGTGTACATCCTTGGAAAGTATTTACCAAGGTATGTGAACTTAGCCTTGGCACTCAAAATCTCCTCATTTGCCGTAACTGACAATTTTTGAATGGTGTGGTGCTGGTTGGTAGAGAATCTGTTTTCTTTGTGTTAATTGTTGGGCCAAAATTAACAAAAGTAGCAGAGAATCTAATACTATATTGCATCTCAGTCTTGGTCAGATGAATGAATGTTGGGTAGAGAAACCTTTGTTCTGCTCCTAGCATTTCTCCTGGAGTTGTCAGACAGCAAACACCATATTGACCAATATTTAACCCTTTCTGAAGTCATACTGACTCTTGATCATCTTCCAAGTGAAGGATCAGCCTATTAAGGAGGACACTGGTAAGAGTCTTGCCAGCAATGACTAAGAGAAAAATATCCTCCTCTCCCCATGACTGACAAGAACAAGTATTCCCTTTTCCTTTTTAGAGCTGGACAATGGAAGCATCCTTGAATTCCTGAGGGGAAACCTCCTTTTATTTTATAATCTGGAAGATTTCAGTCAGTTTTTGCATGAGAAGTGGACCCCCTTGTTTTGTAAATCTCAGCTAGAATAGAATTGGCACCAAGACTTTGCCATATGAAAGGAGTCAAGTGACATTCAAAACCTCTTCTACAATTGGAAGTTTAGCTAAAAAGGGATTGATTTCAATCTAAGGTATTTGGTCAGTGACTTTAATCCTGGTCAATGACAGCCTGTTGAGAACTCTATGGAAGTGTCAGCCCATCTCTACAGGATCATGTCTTTATCACTAATCAATGTGGCTCCATCACCTCTGAGTAGTTGAGATGCACCATAGTACTTTAGCCCATAAATAGCCATCGGGCTTGTTACAATCAGTATAAAACTGAATTTCATCTGCCTTCTTACTGAGCCAAGAATATTGCATCTCTCTAAGCTCTGCTTTCACTTTATTTTTGAAGGAGTTCAACATTACTTTCTTTTTATTTTATTTATTTTATTTATTTTTTTATTTTTTTATTTTTATTATTTTTATTTTTTTATTTTTAAATTTTATTTTATTTGCATAACATATGTGTGGGTAATTCTTCAACAATAACCCTTACATAGCTTTCCGTTACAAATTTTTCCCCCCAACTTCCCCATCCCTTCCCTAGATGGCAGGATATCCACTACATGTTAATTATGTTAAAATATTGGCAAATCGAATATATGTATACATATTTCCAAACTTATCATTGTTGTGCAAGAAAAATCTTATCTACACAAACGATATATCAGATAAAGGAAACACAATCAACATTACTTTCTTAAAGACAGATGAATTATCCTGCTGGTAAATCCTGTGAAGTTGTTATTTTTCATTTAGCAACTTCTGAATTTCCCCTTCCTTTTTATCAAACCTATCTTACTGTTTGTGAATGTTTTGGTTTACGTGAATAAATGTAGTGCTGTACATAATCCTTTTCTGCTCCATTATTGTCAACCATGTGTAGGCTCAGCTTTCTGATTAGAATGCTTAAAGAAGCATTCTAATCTATTGACATTAAGTTGTCTGGTAGATCTTGTCTGGGTCCTGCTGCTTTTGTTGAATGTAAATATTTAGGTTGGAGAGGATGAGTCTGTGATTGGTCCAGCACTCTCTGCCTTCATCATTCTTACATCCTGTCTGTTTCTTCTTACAATGATATTTATTAAATGTCTATTAAATGTCAATGTTTGCTACGAGGGTCCATCCATGATGTTTAGGCAAATAGAAGACAGTGTTGGTAATGAGATGCACAAGCCTTCAATAGTGACTGTTGCTGTGGCTGCTTCTGATTCCCTTCCTCCCAGGGACTCTCTGCCATGTCTAATAGTCTCTGCTTACTATAGCATCAAAGTCATGCCAAATTGCAAATTTGTTCTCTTTGAGCACTTATGGCCAGGGCTTCATAAAGTTTTTCTTTGACCTCATGGTGGGAGCATACCCACTGATGATGATGGTGTGGCACTTTTCTGCAAAGGGCAATCATTGTCATGAGTCTGTTGTACTCCCTTGGTACTAGATTAGTACTAGATTAGTTTTGATTGCAAAATCTATGCCAGATTCATGACATTCCCTTTCCCTGTGGTCACTCTAGGAAAAAAAAAAAAAAACACATCTCTAGCTTTAACTTCAGTAAGCTTTCCTTCATTTTCCAGCCCTGATTCACTCAGGGCTGCTATTTAAATGTGGTACCTGCTGAGTTCTCTCACAACAAGAGCTATTTGTCTTTCAAGTCTACTGGATTTCTTGTCCATGAGCAGGTACACATTCCAGGTACTAATGGAGGGCAGAATCATCTTAGCAAAAGTTTTTTTACAGTATGTGTGTGTGTGTGTGTGTGTGTGTGTGTGTGTGTGTTTCAAAGGTAGGATCTCTGCCTGCTGCAGTAAGCAGGCAAAGGTTAGGTTTGGTGAAGCAGACAATTTTTAGGGCTTCTTTTTCAGTCTGTTCTTCATGTCAAGAGATGAGCAGAAAAAGCTTCTTAGACACGCAGGGGGCTGCCAAATCTCACCACTGCCTCAGTACAGTGAGAAGACAATCCTATGGCTCAGGGTGACTACAATCAGAGTTGTGACAACAACTCTCTGTTTTTCTAAACCTGCTGTTTCATCACTTTCCTCTCACCACAGGTATGTAAAAATGGTAAAATGGTAAGGGTAATGTCTTCTGATTTGTTTCTAATTTGGATTTAAGTGAGACAGAGTTGTGTGAAGTCATCAACCTCCCTCTCTCTTCCAGACTCATCAAAATCCAGGGGCAGGACAAAAGTCAAAATGACTGGCAATAGCTTGGGATACTAGATCAATGACATCTTCAGTTTCTGCCCAACTTCTGAGTGTTCCACAGTGCCTATCACCTTTGTGGCTCTTTGGAACACAATGTTCATATCTGCCTATTCCTTCAGAAGAAGTCTTCACATGCTTAGGGTAGACCCCTGCCTTCAACTCACCAACGGGTTGAGTCCCTTTGGTTATTATCAGCCTGGTTTAGTCAATTTGCCAATATGGTTTCCCAGGATGTGGTCACTGTGTGTATCACAGCTTCTTGGAGCCACAGGTGAGAATTGGGTGGCAGGTAGATACCAAAGGTAGAGGAGCAGCAGCCTTGAAAGGGGCTCAGCAAGTTTCCCCTGACAATCATATACTACCACAAACTAATTTCTATAAAGTGAGGATAATAGCAGTTACGTTGAAGGTTATTGTGAAAATCAGGTGAGATATTATTTGTAAAAAGTGCTTGGCTCCAGAATAGGAGCTACATAAGAATACTTATCCTTTTCTCTTTCCACCCTCAACCTGGGTCACTTATTCCTAACTATATCATAAGCTCCCTGAAGGCAATCTTACCATTTAAAAAAAATCTTCCATAGGGCCTAGCATACCCTAACAATAATAGTTTCAAGGTTGGCTTTCCAGGTATTATCTTATTTGATCCTCCAAGAACCCTGTGAGATCAGAACTAAAAGTTTTATTACTCCATTTTATAATCAGAAAATTGAGGTTCACAGAGATTTAGGAACTCAGTAGAATTTAAATTAAGAAATTTATCTATAACCACACAGCTAATAAATGTTATGAGCTGTCAACAAGCATTTATTAAGCATTTAATATGTGCTAAATGATAGGGATACCAAAAAAAATAATAATCAAGGCAGGATTGGAAGCCAGGCCTGTTTTGATTCTATCAATCTTAACACTTTTGATTGTTCCCTTGTATTTTGTTGTTTTCATAGTTGTTCAGTCACTTCAGTGGTGACCAACTCTGTGTGATCCCATTTGGGGTTTTCTTAGCAAAGATGCTGGAGTGATTTTCCTTTTCTTTCATTTTACAGATAAGTAAACTGAGGCAGACAGGGTTAGATGACTTGCCCAGGTTCACATAATTAATGAGCTGAGTCTTCCTGACTCCAGGCTTGGTGCTCTATCAGTTGAGTCACCTAGCTATCTGCTTTATATATTCCCTACCTTGCAAATATTTTTCCCTTGCAAACTTCAAGGACATCAAGAAATGACCAGAAGCGAGTATCTGAGAACGAGTGCCCTAGAATGCCAGGCCACATGGCCTCAATGCCCAAGCCAGTTTTCTTCGGGCCTGGAAGTGACAGTCCCCCAATTCTCATAATTGGCCCATTTCCCTACTTTCATGTAACAGGCACTGACAGGGAGCCCTGATATAACAAAACCTGCTGCCTACCAGCAGCGCAAATGAAACATAATTAATTTACCAGCGGGAAGGCTATAAATAACCAAATCAGAGGGGAAGATTTATTCATGAGGCCCCGCTTAACACAGTTGTTAGCTTTGGCATTACAGGTTAATGAGTGCAGGCCTCCTTCCTCAACATAATAGCAGCTAAAAATAAAAAAGAGAAACTAGTCACACTCCGCTGTGAATCAGACGCCTGGTATTGTCATTTCCATGCTGATACTGTAATTTTCTTGTTCCTCTTGCTTGTCTCTCCCCTTCCCTACCCCCATCCCCAACACACCAGGCTGGCAGAAATGAAATCTTTCCCCCCACCCTTGTTCTGTTGTTGTATCTCTGTCCTTTAGGGGAGAGATTGGGAAGGGAGAGAGTGTTTGGAATACAATATTCTGGTTGCATGGGGCCTTAGGGATTGTCTGGTCTAATCTCCTCATTGGACAAATAGAGCCCTGAGAGGGGGATGTCTTGAGAAATGTCAAACAGCACATTGTGTTTGACTAGTGGCCTCATCCAAGTCATCTCTGAACTAGATCTAGCTTTTCTCATTTACTCTGTTCAGCTCTTCTTGTGTCTTCCCCTGCTTCTCTCTCTCTCCCTCTCTCTTTCTCTGTCTCTGTCTCTCTGTCTCTCTGTCTCTCTTTTCTCTCTCCCCTCTCCCCTCTTCTCTCTGTTTCTCCTTTCATCTTCTCTTCTTTAAATGTTTCTCATTTGACCCCTTGTCTCTGTTCAAAAAGCTATTACCTCAATTTAGCCCCTCATATATTTTCCCCAAAACTATTATAATAGTATCCTAATTTCTAACCTTCTTTCTAATCTTTCTCCCTTCTAATCCTCTTCCCCCTTCAAATGTCAAAACAATATTTAGGTTGAACTTTGCCATTTTTATGGTTCAAAGAGCCTTCAGTGACTCCTCATTGCCTCTAAGATAAAATGGGAATACTTTTAGCCTAAAATTCAAGGCTCTCTACAATTTGGCTCCATTTACCTTTCTAGTATTACTTTATTTTACTCTCCTCTATAGCATCACATTTTAGCCAAACTGGACTCCTGTTTATTCCCTGATTTCATTTCCTACTTCTAGGCACTGACCTAGTACTCTCTTATACCTGGAATATATTCCTTACTGACCTTTGCCTTTCAGACTCATCTGCCTTCAAGTCTCAGCCTTTTCTCCATGAAGCCTTCCCTGCTCTATCTATGGTATAGCCTTCTTCCACTCTCTATCTTTCTTGTATTACCTTTATTTGTGTTCAGATTATAATTTTGTAATAGAATTTAAGCCCCTAGAAAACAAGAGTTGTTTCATTTCTATTTTTTTTTGTCATTCAATGTCAAACACACTGTCTTGTACATAGTAGGTTCTTAAATGTGTGATAAATTGAATTGGATTGCTCCAGCTTGATTTGACTACTACTTGTTTTGAGAGACACTATAGTTTTTTTTTATAACTTTGCTTTTTTATTTTTTATTATCTTCTTCAACCTAAAATATTTCTTCTTTGCTTTTACAATTCTTTCTCCTCTTCTAAGACCTGCCTCTTTCAAGAAGTTGTCCTTGATGGCCTCAGGACCATTAGCACTTTCATTTCTCAAAATGTCTATGAAACATTTTGCTTATAACACTCATAATAATCATTGTTCTCTGAACTTCATTTGAGAAGAAACCAGTATGATAAACTAACTCATTTTCACTGTTATGAGTGACTCAACATGGGATTCTCTCTTCAGGGAATTTGAATTTTGAAAGAATAGCCTGGAAAAGGCATATCTTAACCCAAAGAAAGAAATCTCCAATGCTGGGATTTCAAACATTTTGGAAGAAGAGAAATTTTTGGTTTTGGTGGTCTTTTTGGTAGAGTCCTAATTATGCCATGTAGGTAACCTGCCATTTCACTTACAAGTAAAGCTAGAACTAACTGTTTGCTGTAACTCAAAATACTATTATATCACAAAAACCTCTCTCTTTTAATAATAGATCACATTTACAGGACACTTTCCTCATAACAGTTCTTTAAGGTGAATAGTATTATCCTCATTTTATGGAAAAAATTGGGACTCAGAGAAATGAAGGAAATTGATAAGATAGAGAAGAAAGCAATGAGGATGATGCAGGGCCTCAAATCCATGCCATATTAGTTAAAGAAAAGAGGAATACTGAGTTAAGACTTTTATATGGAAAAGGGATTATACTTTTCTTCTTGGTCCCAGGAGCCAGAACAGTGGGTTGATTTTGAAGATGGGCAGATTTAGGTTCAATGTAGAAAAAACTTGTAATAATCAGAGCTGTCTAAAATGACAGGAAAAGATAACGATGAATGTTGGAGGGGATGTGGGAGGGCTGGGACACTAATACATTGTTGGTGAAACTGTGAACGGATCCAACCATTCTGGAGAGCAATTTGGAGCTATGCTCAAAAAGTTATCAAACTGAGCATACCCTTTGACACAGCAGTCTTTCTATTGGGCTTATATCCCAAAGAAATCATAAAAGAAGGAAAGGGCCCCACATGTGCAAGAATGTTTGCGGCAGCTCTTTTTGTAGTGGCTAGAAACTGGAAAATGAAGGGATGCCCATCAATTGGAGAGTGGCTGAATAAATTATGGTATATGAATGTTATGGAATATTATTGCTCTGTAAGAAACGACCAGCAGGACGATTTCAGAGAGGCCTGGAGTGACTTGCATGAACTGATGCTGAGTGAAACGAGCAGAACCAGGAGATCATCATACACAGCAACAACAGTATTACATGATGATCAATTCTGATGGACATGGCTCTCTGCAACAAAGAATTGTCTCAAACCAGTTCCAATTGTTCACTGAAGAAAACCATATACACCCAGAGAGAGGGATATGAAATATGGACCACAACGTAACATTTTCATGATCTCTATTGACATTTGCTTGCTTTGTGTTGCCTTTCTCTGATTCTTTTTTTTTTTCTTGTAGATAGGATTTTTCTTGCATAACTTCTCAAGCATTTCAACATTATTAACATGTAGTGGACTTCCTGCCATCTAGGGGAGGGGAGGGGACTGGGGGTAAAATTTGTAATGGAAAGCTTTGTAAAGATCAATGCTGGGGAACTACCCATACATATGTTATACAAATAAAAAGCTTTAATTAAAAAAAATAATCAGAGCTGTCCCCCAAAGAACAAGCTAAACAGAGTGGGTTTCTCCTCACTGGAGAGCTTCCAGCACAGTCTGTCTGGCTATTTTTTCAAATGGGATATGAAGGAGATTCTGGTTCAGGTCTAGATGGCCACTGAGGTTTCCTCTCACTCATAGATTCTGTAATGCTGTGATTGCCAAATGTCTGTCACATGATTAACATCAGAGCTGGGCTTTGAACTTAGGTCAGAGCTTTTTTCTCTATACTATACTGTTTCTCATGTTCTGGTCTCTGTCCCTGTCTCTTCCTTCATCCCAAATAATTTTTCATTTGAAGAAGCTGAGGCTGCTGGAAAGTAGTCCCAGTGGGAAGCACAGTTGGCTGACAGCCACTGCTTCCATTTCCTTTCACCCCCTTGTCACCCCTAGGCTTCCATGGAAAACAGGCAGGGTCCAGTCTAGGATGAGCCTCACAGAAAGTTTTCAAAATGTTTGTAGTTGTTGTTTTGTCAATTATATGCTACTCTTTGTAATCCCATTTGGACTTTTGGTTCTTTTGTTGTTGTTTTTTGCAAAGATATTGGAGTAGTTTGCCATTTCTTTCTCCAATTTTACAGATGAGAAAACTGAGGCAAATAGGATTAAGTTATTTATCCAGGATTACACAGCTACAGTCTGAGACTGGTTTCCTTCTGACTGTAGGTTCACCATTCCATTCATTGTGCCTCCCAGATGCTTCCAATTTTCAAAAGAGCTGAAAATTTTTTTAGCTGCAGTGATAATAATCATCTTGTATTGGGAACCACAGCCTAAGAGCTCTCTGAGATTATGAAATCTGAGCCCCAATCCACCCAAAGCACAGCATCCAATGGGGACAGAATTCTGTTGGTGTTGAGAAATAAACCAACTAATCAGCAATGCTGAGCATGTATTCAGTGTTGAAGGCAATGTAGTCAGGTGGAAAGAGTAATGCCCTCATTCAGTGTCCTGCAGGCAGATCCAGGTTGGAGATCTTGCTCTGGATCAAATAAGTTGTAAACCATTGGGCAAACTCTAAAGTTTTATATACATATTGTTATTTTTCTTTTTATCATTAGGCATGTACTGCCTATGTGACTATGGGCAAATCTATCCCTCTGTAAAATGTTACTGATGAATGGTTCCAATGCCTGCTTTATAGATTTGTTATGCTTTAGAAACTTTAAAATACTCTAGAAATAGTCTATCAATATGTATAGAATACTTTATCCTGCGAGGACTATCAATATCCATCCATTTATCCTTCTATCCATTGACCCATCCATCCATCCATCTGCTCATCCACTTGTCCATTTGTCTGTCCATCTATCTGTCCATCCATCCATCTGTCCATCTATCCTATCTATCCATCCTTCCTTCCATCCATCTATCCATCATCTATCTATCTATCTATCTATCTATCTATCTATCTATCTATCTATCTATCTATCTATCTATCTATCTATCTATCTAT
>JAJPUD010005140.1:114945-169529 GCA_023553655.1 Myrmecobius fasciatus | reverse complement strand
TATTTACTCTAAGAAGCTCATTATGTGCCCAATAAGAACAGATAACTTATCGTCATAACAACTCTGGAAAGTACTATCATTATTCCCATTTTATAGATTCTCAAAGTGAGGCTCAGAGATTAAATGATTTAGGATTTACCCTATAATCTCTGAAAGTCCTTTCCAACTAAAAGATCCTTTATCTGGGTTTAAGGGTTTGTACTATTTACTCTAAGAAGCTCATTATGTGCCCAATAAGAACAGATAATTATAAAGCTTTATTTGTAAAGTACTTCTATATATAGTGCATCTTTTTTATTGTCATAATAACCCTTTGCCCAAGATTTCATTACTATGAACATGGTAGGGTGTGACCTTTTTCTGGTTCTGCATATAACTACTCTCCTATATGCGTCATCATAGGCTCACTGAACATAGTTTTAGAATTAGAAAAAACCTTTGACTTTGAACCATTCAACCTCTCCTTTTTATGGATGAGAAGACTGAGCCCCTAAGAGGTAGTAAGACTTCTTGCCCAAGGTCAGAGTATTACTAGAACAACTGAAATTCTAACTAGATTCACCAATTTCCTAATCCAGTGCTTCTTCTCCTGTACCACTTATATTACTAAAATAAGTTCTCAATAAAAATGCGCCAAGAGTCTAGTTTTTCACAGATAACCAAGGCCATATCTTTTGTGCCACAACTGACCCAGCTCATTGAGCCTACCATACATCCCAACTATGCAAACAAAATTTAATCAAAGGACAGACGGTCTTTCCTTGGGGAGGCAGAGGTACAAAAGTACAAAGAACCATGACCTAAGAGTCAGGAATCCTACTTGGTATTTCCAAATTGGCCACAACTAAGCCAAGCTGATGCATCAGTTGTACATCCATTTTTCCTGCCATAAAATGAGAGAGGGTTGGACTCAAGATAGCCTCTGGGAGTTTCCCAGCAGCTCTCCACCTATGCTTCTTTGATCTTAGTAAATATGCTGCAACAGCACATGGTAATGAGACTGCCAAAGAAGAAAGGATGGTGGAGAAAGGATGGTATTTTTTAAATCCCACAGTTTTTACATGCTAGGGTTGTACATAGAATCACTACCCAATGCTCAAGAGAAAAGGCAGGCTCCAGTGAGAAGTCTGGCAAGGGCAGAAGTCTATGCCCCCAGATCACATGTGGGGTCTCCAGCCTCTATTTTAAAAGGGAGAGAAAGGCTAATGAGAAGCACTGGAGCCCCAGCCCATGGCTCTATCATCCTGGAAGCCCAGGCCTTTAGCCTTGGTGCCCCAGCCTTCTCCTCCCCTGAAAAGGAGTACTTGGCCAAGGAAGGCCCCAGTATCAAAGCCCGGGGAGTCTCACTTGCTAATCATTATACTCAAGCTTGCTGCAATTAATATGCCCGAAATAATGGCCCACTCCAAGGGCCATAAAATCCAGAGCAGTAGGGGAGTGAAATGATTATAACACTTTTATCTCATCAATAACAACCACTCTGCATTTGTGCTGTTGACTAATCTTTTCATGGTAGGGGGGAAATGCAGAGAGAGGAGGAACCTGGCTGCTTAGGAACAGCTGTTGTTTACTTTAAAAAAAATAATTAGCACAAGGCCTTCTCTTACCTTCTCTCTGCAGCAGCAGTAATGCACCTGTCAGGACACAGATATATAACTAGGGCAGAAAAAGTGAGAGACCTAGAGGGGAAGCAGACAGGTGAAGGCGGTAGGGAACCTGAGAGACCCATCAAGGCAAGAAAGGGAAGGCAAATGGATGGGGCAGGGGCAGGGGCAGGGACAGGGTCTGGTCATCTCTGGCTTGAATAATGGGGACATCCTTTCTTGAAAACTGCCCCAGTGATGGCAGCTACTGAAGCTCATGAAGCAGGAAATCTGGCGAATCTGAATTCCCTCTGCGGCTGTAGAGCAACATGGGATAAAACCAGGTAGGACTGACTGCAAAGGTCCTTCAGTGCACACCAAGCAGTGTAGCCTTGTCATCTCTACTGAGTTCCAACAAAACAGGGTTCCATGCAATAAATAAAATCTGCAACAAAGAGCAGGCCTCCAAGTCAGCAAGCCATAGGCAGGACCTAGCCCAGGCTCTGACACCCATTAGCTGTGAGACCCGACTCAGATCCCTTAGCCTTTCTGGTTATTCTTGGACATTTTATTAATTATACACACACACATACATATATGTGTGTATATACACACAGATATATAACACATAGAATTATAATATATTAGATGTAGAACATATATGATTTATATACAATTATAATTGTATAATTTCATATATATATATATATAAATTGAAAAAAACAGATGCCTCTAACCCAGGAGCTCTTAGTACTGAACATGTAACCCCTTGGCAGTTTGTTGAAGTCTCTGGACCCTTTCTGATAAAGTTTTTTAAATGCACAAAATATAATACCTATTATAAAGGAAACCAATTATTTTGAATTACAATTATCAAAATACTCAAAAAAGAAAGTTAGGACTTCTGAATCATGTGACCACCATGATGGTGGGCTAGACCTCCTGCATATTCTGGTTCCAGTATTTCCGGAAAATATGGCAATTCAAAAAGACAAATTCAGAGGACTCTTAGCATTCTTCGTAACATCTCAAACTTCTCTAGAACAGAAATTATGTACCCAAGATAAAGCTGGTCTAGGACAAAGATACCAAGCACATGGCCCACAAGCAACATTTGGAACACAATGCTGCCAAGTACAGCCCAACTCAGAATAAATGCAATTGGGATATACATCCAGAGAGGCCTGTGGGAACTGAGTGTAGAGCACAACACAGTATTTTAATGCTTTCTGTGAATATTTCCCTGCATTTTGTTTTCCTTCTGAGGTTGTCTTTTTTCTCTTTCTAGATCTGATTTTTCTTCTGCAGTAAGATAACTGTATAGATATGTATATATATATTGGATTTATCATATATTTTAACATATTTAACATGTATTAGACTACCTGCCATCTAGGGGAAGGAGTGGGGGAAAAAAGGGAAAAATTTGGAACAGAAAATTTTACAAAGGTCAATGTAGAAAAATTATTCATATGTTCTGTAAATAAAAAGCTTTAATAAAAATGTAATTGGGAAATATATAACAAATTAAGTAAAACTAAAAGCATAGATAATACTAAAATATGTTTTTCTATTTCAACATGAGGGCCACAGGGATCCTTATGCTCGATTTAGTGGCTCCCTTTTCTATCTGAGTTTGACCCCACTGATCAAATTACCAAGCAAATACTTTGTAGGTCTTGATAAAATAATTTTGAAATTTCTTTGGAAAAACAAAATATGAAGATTATAAAAGAAAAAGTGAAAAAATAAAGGTGGAATAAAGGGGGAATATTAAATCTAAAACTCAAACTATAAAGCAGCAGTCATCAGAACCATCTAGTATTGGTTTGAAAAAAGAGAGAGAGAAAAATCAGTGGAACAGACTAGCCAAAGAAGAATCAGAAACAGTGGAACTCAATGTACCAGTATTTGGCAAAGAGGGAAATAAGAATTACATAGGGGAAAAAAAACACTTTAATTGATAAAAACTGCTGGGAAAACTGGAAAATAATTCAGTAGTCATTACTTATACAACATCTTACTATATTTCACCACATATTCTAAATAAATATATGAACTTAATATTAAAGATAATACTATAAAAAATTAGAGGAGAAACAGATCATATACTTCTCAAAGGTATGGACAAGAACTAAACAAAAGATAGAGACAATTGCAAAGGATAAAATAGAAAAGTGATTACACAAAACTAAAAAGCTTCTGCAGACAAAATTAATGCATCTAAGATAAGAAGGGAAGAGGCAGAATGAGAAAAAAAATATTTTTATCAATTTCCCTGATGGGCTTAGTATCCAAGATACAAAAATAATATGTACAGCCACTAATAGTCACTCCCAATATGTAAATGATGAGAATATGAACAAACATTTCTCAAAAGAACTGCAAAACATTCTCAATCACATGAAAGAATGCTCCAAATTACTAATAAGAGAAATGTCAATCAAAACAACACTGAAGTTTCACTTCACATCCTGTAAATTGTCAAAAATGATGAAAAACTCAATGTTGTAAGGCCTGTGGAATAATAGGCACACTAATATATTGTAGGTGGAGCTGTAAAAAACCATTATGAAAGCAATTTGGAATTATGCAAATAAAGTCCATACCCTCCAACCAGACATTCCACTGAAAAGAAGAAAGTCCCCACAATACATGAAAAATATTTATAGCACTGGAAACATAGTAAATGTCCATAATCGGGGAATGGCAAGCAAATTATGATATATGAATATAAAAAATATTACTGTACTATTAGAAATCATGTATTTGATAAATACCGAGAAACATGGAAAAGAACTATATGAACTGATGTAGAATACAGTAAACAGAGCCAAGAAAATAAGATATACAATAACTACAATGTACAAAAAAAAAAAAAACTACACACCAAAAAAATCAAAAGAGAATTTAACAAAACTATAAAGATCATACACAACTAAAATGAGGAGAACCAGAGAGAACCCCAACCCATCCCTTTGTGGAATGGGAGGTTCTTAAGAGTTACACACTACATGTGTTTTCATACTTTTTCTATGTATTGAGCAATCATGCTGATTTTTTCTTCTTTTTTTCCTTTTATTTTTTTTAAATACTATTTATTAAATGGGATGGATCCTTGGGAGAGATAGAGGAATCACAGGGGCATAACGATATAAAAAACATCAATAAATTTATGTAATTTTTTTGAAAGTTCAAGGTCCTAGGTAAAGACACTTGCTAGAAAGGTAATTTCCTCACTATGCATTCTATATAACAACAAAATGGCAGATCCATGTCCCATAACCTGTCCCTAGAATAAGCAAATATACCTTCTGTAGTCTGAACAAATACATCTACACAGGTATACTTAACTATAATTGCATGCTATTTTCAAATATATGTAGATGATCTTACGATGAATAAATAATATATTTTTCCTCCCAATAATATATAAGCTCACAGACAGGGAGCAACCCCCCCAAAAAAAAACCCACCTCTTTTTTTCAACTATCTCAGTGTCTAGAAGACTGCCTAGCACATGGTAAGTTGTGGAATAGAATGCAATACAATAGAATTGAGAATCTGGAAGAGACAGGAACCAGGAAAAAAGGCATAGCCAATATTGAAAAGGCAAATGATACTGATAGGCATCTTCTAGGGAACCCCTGAAGATCTCAAATAAAGGGGATCTTGTTAATGGGGGGGGGGAAGTTCACAGGGTAAAGTGGCAGGAGTAAGCAGAAGAGGACTAGGAAAATCTAGGCATATTTGTATTCAGTAAGGAAGAAATCAGAAGAGAAGGAGATAGATCACAAGGGAAAGGTGAAAAGAATAATTGGGGGAATAGTACTTCTAGAACCCAAACTGTAAAGCAGCAGTCATCAAACCATTTAGTACTGGTTTAAAAAAGAAGAGACACAAATCGGTGGAACAGTTTAATTATGTAGGGAAAAAAACTCCTTCATTTATAAAAATTGCTGGGGAAAACAGCAAAAGCAATTCAGCAGACATTAGGCTTAACCAACACTTTATACCATTATTCCACCATATATTCTAAATAGCTATGTGAATTTAATATAAAAGATCATACTAAAAAAAATAGAAGAGAAAGAGGGAGAGCTAAACTGGGTATCACAGAGTGTGTAAAGGGTCAGCATGAAATAAGGAAGGTAGCATGAAGCAGAAGGAAAAAGGACTGAACTCAAATCACAATTTCATTACAAATCACTTTGAACATGTCACTTAATTTCTCTGGACTACAATTTCCTCAACAGTAAAATAATAGGGTAGAGTAGATAAACCTTAAAGTCCTTTCCACCTTAAAGGGCAACATTAATGAAGAAAAAAAACTCAAATTGACTACTCAGGCGTCTCTAGGTGTAAACAGAAAATTTCTTTATTTTGCTTCTCAAGAGAAGCAGGATGAGAGCTGGAGCAGGGAGGATGGTGGTAGAAAGCAGAGCAGTTATATAGCCGAAAACCACAGAAACCCCCCTCATCCATCCACCTCCTGTTAGCCAATAATTTTAAAGGTTTTTTCCATTCTTATTCCCTTATTTGTCTCTCGTATGCAGGTGGATCTGGAACCGGAGGTCCCTGTTAAGCAATAGGGTGGGTAAAAAGTATTTCAAATATGCAAGAGGGTCTGGGTTAAAAGTTTTCCAAATATTTCTGCTAGATAGGAAATTAAGCAAGGGGTCTGGGTTATTTCAAATATTTCTGCTGGTTGAGCAAAATTTGCTCCTTTCCCAAAGTCAGATAATTAAACGGAAACTTGGGCCTAGGGTCGAGAATATTTCAGTTTACTGTTTTGAGAAGTCCTCAGTATCTTGTCTCACTCATGCTTATGTGGAGCCCCAGCAAACCAAGTCTCCCAGGTGAAGACCCTTTCCTTATAAATAAATAGTCATGATAACGCAAATAAGAAAATCATTTAGAAAGAAGCCTAAGAAATACTGAAGTTTCCAATTTTCTTCTTCAAATAGGGCTCTTTAGTCTATATTTCAAAAAGATCAAAGAAAAAGGAAAAAAGATCCATATGAACACAAGCATTTATAGCAACTCTTTGTGGTAGCAAGGAAATGGAAACTGAGGGAAGGCCTATCAATCGGGAAATGGCATAAGAAGTTACCAGTATATTAACATGCAGAAAAAGTACAGTTCTTATGAATAGTGCACAGGGCCTAAGGCCAGGAATGACTATTTAAAATCTAGCTTCAGACACTTGCAAGCTGAGTAAATCCCTTAATTTCTCTAAACCTCAAGAACAATAGCACCTACTTCACCATTGTTGTGAGACTAAATGAATAAACATATGCAAAACACTTTGCAAACCTAAAAAAGTGCTACATATATGCTATTATTTTTTTAAAATGAAGTTCACTCCACATCTAAAAATTAATAAATAGTATTGTACTGTAAGAAATAAAAAAGATGGTTTCAGAAAAACCTGGAAATACTTATAAGAACTGATGCAAAGTGAATCAAACAAAAGCACAAGAACTATGTATACTATAACAATACCCTAAGACAATCAATTGTGAAACACTTAAGAGCTCCAATTGACACAATGATCGAACTTCAAAGGATTTTTAATGAAGCATTATCCATCTCAGGACAGATGTGATAGACTCAAGATTAAAGCATATTTTCTTTTCTTTCTTTTCTTTGGGGGGGTTGGGATGGGGTGAGGTGAGGGTAGGGAAAAGGACATGAGTAATTCAGGAATTTATTTTGAATTATACATATTTTTAAAGTCCTTCCTTGGGTGAAAGAAAGGAAAGGAAGGAGAGAGAGAATTCAGAACTGAATATATATATATATATATATACATATATATGTATGTGTGTGTGTATATATATATATATTTAAACAGAGCCCTTTCAACTAACTGGATGAGAGGACGAGGAGGGTCTCTGCTAAAAGTAATGGGAGACAGTCGCATGGTGACAGGGGCAACTAAGCTCTTTTCTCTCCTCTATCTACCTCTTACCCTCTGTACTGCCTGTCTATATAACCTTCCTCAAACTCCCTCAACCCTGCAGATGGCAGCTGTGAAGAGGCAGAAGGAAAAGCAATGGGATAGGAGAGGGGAGGTTAGTGAGGGAATCCTGTGGAAAGAAGGAAGACCTGAGGGTGGGGAGGGTGGAAGAAGAGGAACAAGCACCTGAATCTGGGATTGGGATGGGGGGGGGGGTTACAGTTATATATTACTCAATGCAGGTAAATGCAACAAGCAGAGTCTTACAAAGAAAGTTCTCTAAAACGAGTAATATTTTACATCAGTTGCAGAAGCAGCTCTAACAACCTGCACCCTCTTAATCCACCCTTAATGTTAAGATTGAATAAAGAGGCAACAGCAAGTCATTGAACATCCAACCAAAGAGAGAGCTTACTTTTCCCAAATACAGCAAGAAAATGCAACAAGGACAACAAGGACTTATCTTTCCTGGATGAGGTCCCCGCTGTCTCCCTGTGGAAACAGTCTGGTCAGTAGGACGGTGAGGAGGGAAGGGTCAGAAGGCAGGGGCAACTACTGAGTCAGAAAAGCAGTTGCAAGACTGATACAATTTATACTGTTCCTCCAATAATTAGCATCCAGAGAACTGGGGGCCAATCAAGTTGCCTGAATTCTGAGGCCCTCTAGAAAGCTGGGACCAATCAAGTTGCTTGGGGAGAGGAACGGTAGGGCCATCTGGAAAGATGAGACCAATCAAATGAGAGAGAAGACTACTGGGGGCCAACCAGTAACCTGGTCTCTGAGACAGAATAGGAAGCTAAAACCAATCAGATTGCCGGCTGGGGGTAGAGTTTTGGGAGGCAAGGACCAATCAGTTTTCGTGGAGAGGGGCGAAGTAACAGCCAAAGGAAGTTAGGTGCTAATTGTCCATAGAGGGAAAGTTAGTTCTGGAAGGATGAGGCTTTGGGGACTTGGAGGTGGAAAACTGGTCTTTCGCAAAACCATAGCCATATCTTAATTGTTAATTCTAGGGTCTTCCTTCTGTTAATTATTTCCTATTTATTGTGTATATTGCTTTGCATGTATGTGTATGTTGTCTCCCTCATTAAATTGTAAGGTCTTTCAGGACAGGAACTGTCTGTTGCTTCTTTTTGTCCCAATGTTTTGCAAAATGCGTGGCACTTAATAAAATGTATTGATTGCTAAGGATTGATCGATTGATTTCTATCTGTAAACAACTGAGATGTGGTCTGGAAAACTTAACACGGTTGGAAAGTCAATGAGAGAAGTTTTCAGAGGGACATTCCACTCAAATACTGATTTTTTTTATTGCTTGTTATGTGCATATTTTGTCTAGAAGTTCTAAACTATTCATTATCCCTTTAATACAGGATTATGACTCTTTGGGATCCCAAAGAGTACCTGCAGAAATGGTTCTGAGTGTCTGCAATCACAAATTTCCCAAGAAATTTCTCAAGAAAAATCATTGTCATAAATGAAACTTTGTCATCTCAGGGTTAAATCCAGGGACCTTTTTTCCTATCTGTCACAGGAATGCCTTGTGAAGCAAACAGGGAGACCTCTGACACACAATAACAAGGACAGAGGGATTTAGTTTAACCCCCTTTATTTTACAGATGTGGAGAATGAGTACTGGAGAGGTTAAGTGATTTACTGGAAGTCGCACAGATAGAAAGTCCCAAAGGCAATTTCATTCTGGATTTTCCCCATTCGGGACAAATTTGTTTTGTGATGCTTTCAGCCTCCGGGGACTTTGAATCCTGGTCCTCTAAACCTAGGCTAAAGGCATTTCCAGTATACCATATTTCTTTAACTAAACAATCCATGGAGTAGTATGTTTGCTTATTTGAACAACAGCAACAAAGCCTTCCTGTGTTTTTGCACATAAATTCTTGGACTGTTTGCTGTGCCCAATAACACTCACCTCTTCGCCCTGGCCTCATTCATGTAGGCAACTGTGTGCAGCAAGAGGTTTCCAAAAATTGATTTCAAGGTGATCTGCCTTCTTTAATCAGACCCTGAGGCTTGAGAATATGCCAAGCAGTTTGGGAAAGGAAGAGATGAATTTGAAATGTTTAAAATCCCTTCAGTGATTCTTAGCTTTTATCCCTTATAATAGTGGCCAGCATCTAGAGGGGAAAAAAAATGTTTCAAACATTCATTTGCCTGAGTTTGGTCAAAAATACAAGTGAAAATATGGAGGAACAGGTTCTTTGGTTATTGCTGTTCACATGTTACATTATTCCCAATAGGACCTAAATAGACCAAAAATATAAACTTGGCACCAGAGGGGAGGGAAAAACAACAAACCCCATGTGTTATTTCAACACAATGAAATAAATGCTGGTTTCCAGAATAACTCTCGGGAAATTATGAAATGAGGCAGACCTAATCTCTCTGAGAACAAAGCTAAGCACCTTGCAAATGGCAAAAAGCCCTGTATAAATTCAAGCTATTATTATTATTATTATTATTATTATTATTATGCAAAAGACAACTCCCAAATGTCTGAGTGAGTACTTTTCTGGGATAGCTAGTAAACTGACCTACACCTCTAAGCTTCTATGGTTGCAGAGTGAATTCCTAAAACCTAAATAATTCTGCATAACAGAACAGACCAAAATTTCAAAAGAAAATAAATTTCATTTCAATAATAACCTCAGAGAAAAAAAAGAAAAAAAAAAGCTATTTCCAGTGCAGAAAGGCTTCTTTTAAATTACTGGAGCCACATGGTCACTTGCTGTGATGAATCAATTAATCAGCAAGCATTTATTAAGTGTCTGCTATATGCCAGGCATTGTGACCCTTAGAGATATACAATAGGTCATTTGCCACAACACCTTTCCTCTTCTCCCCCAAATCACTTACTTATCAACTTAGATTTAAAAGAACTATCCCCTTTATAGATGAGAAAACTGAAGCCTAGAGAAATTACACAATTTAACTAAGATAATACAAAAAGTAAAGTAAGTAGCAAAGCTGGGATTTGAACTTAAATCCTCCAACAAAGGAAAGCTCATATTCTTTCCCAGCTGTTCTATATTCCATGATGTTGATGATTGATGATGATGATAGTGGTGGTGATGGTGATGATGAAGATGTTTCCTCATCAGAGGACCATAGATTTGGAACTGGAAGGGATCTTCAAGGTCATCCAATCCAGCCCTTTTATTTTACAATTGAGAAAAATGAATCTCAGGTTAAGTGATTGCCTGAGATCCCAACAGAGGTCCCCTTCTTCTCTCTCTGTCATTATCTCTCTTTGTCTCTCTCTTTTTCTCTCTTCAATTACCTTTTTCTTTATTTTCCCTGACTACTATTCCTTTAATTGGTCACAGTATAAAATCAAAGGAGCCTTTGCTGTGGCTGTTATTTCACGAATAAAGTATTCCATATTCTTAATGTTAAAAAATCAATAGAAATATTTTATGTTGTTCTTTTGTGGGAAAAAAAAGTATCTAAATTGAGTTGATTTTTACTTCTATTGGATCCTCGGTTGATTTTTCCCTCCATGGATTAGTGGGAATAGATGGAAAAAAGATTTTCCATTTCTGGTTTCAAGAAAGTGAAGAATGGATTACTAAGAACATTACAGTGAGGGGAGACACATCAGCATTGGACAGCATTCTTGGCAGTGAGCTTTATAAAGATACACAACACAATGTTGAAGTCACAACAAGTGTTCAATACCACAAGAATCATAAACCTAGTTTTTACATCTCTGGAACTCAATATCTCAGTCAATTGGTTTCTAATGACCAGAAGTCTTCCAAAGTCCCTGGTTCTCCCTCCTTTCCTTACTTCCTTCCCCCTCATTTCCATTTCCTTAGGGAGAAATTGAGATTAGTTGAAAACAGAACTTATGAAAGAGGACAAAGAGAGTACTACCATCAACAGAAATCACTTTATAGATTCAACCCTATCACCAGAAAACATCCTTAAAGTGCTGTGTGCCATCCTCTAGTACAATCCAATGCAGCCAGGTTTATATCCAATGGGTCCAGATGATAATCTAGACTGCAGGCTGTTGGCACTTTTCTGGAAAGCAGGAGAAAAGGAGCTCTTTTGTAAGCTCTATAAGCATATGTGTGCCGTCCCAACCACTCTCTGAGCCAGAAAGTGTCATCCTCTGCCAAATTTTGCCCCTTCTTTGATGCAACATTCTCAAAACAAACCATTGAGTTTGGCAGACAGCCAGTTCGGGTCACTGTGCCCATAGTGAGGGACTAATTCTGTTTCTTCTTCATGATCCTCTCTGGTCCTCAGTTTTGTCATCTGAAAATAGAAAGGAGATCCTAATGTCCTTTTAAGCATTAACTTTGATTCACTTACTCAACTTATTCAGAAGCTTTTTTGTATAAAACACTATCCTGAATACTGAATGTCTTCATATATTCTTAGGTTCAGAATACCAATACAGTCTAAGAAAAGGTAGCAGTCTCCTTTATTTAGAGATGCTACTGTGTTCCATATAGAAAGACACAAAATTTAAGGAACATTCCCTCAAGGAACATCCATAGTCTAATGATGGAAAAGAGAGAAGCAGACATTTATAACACAATGGGACATGATCAGTACATTAAAGAGTGAAAAATAAGGAGCCGGAGTGGGTGGGACAAATGCATCCATGCAGAGATCCTAGAATATCACAACCTTTGAGGCTAAGAAAACTTAATCATTGAAAATATGTTTTTAGGGACAGCTAGGTGGTGCAGTGGATCTCCATCCATTGAAGTCAGGAGGACCTGAGTTCAAATCTGGTTTCAGACACTTAACATTCCCTACCTGTGTGACCTTGGGCAAGTCACTTAACCCCAATTGCCTCAGCAAAAAGAAAACATGATTTTTATTGAGATAATTGCATGTCTCAGAAGCTTGTGTATGAGCCCCATGTTGGCAGCATTGCCCAGCACATACCCTGATTGGATAAGCAGTTTTCTAGCACATTTGAAAAGGATGCAGAATTATTACAAGTTGGGAGGATAGAACAAAAAGATAAACAAGAATGAGGAAGAATGGAAGATGCAACTGGAATAAGGATAGTATATCTGTGCAATTGTCTCATACATTATATCCAGTGGATCCTGATGATGTTCTAGACACTTTTCTGGAAACCAGGAGAGAAGGATCTCTTTGGCTTGCCAGGACTTGTATACCAGGACTTAGTAGAAATACCTGCAGAGCTAAGAGAGACCAGGGCACACTAACTTATAGCCCTCCCAAGGCTGTTAATGTCACACTAAAAGAAGTCAACAAAGTTCTAGTTTTCAGGCCAAGAAACCAGAGTCTTGCTGAGATGAGTTTCCCTATCACTTTTCCCTGTCACTAATAACTTGATATGGCTCTCTCCCGAAATATTGAAGAGATTGGGGAATTAAATAAAAGTCAATTTCAATACTGGGAGTGGCAGTCATTTCTTTTGATCATATTTATATGGCACTTTAAGGTTTGCAAAGCACTTCATATATACCTCATTTGGTGAATGAGTGCCGAGAATAATGAATATTTGATCCTATTCCTTTGTTATTTATTACTTTGCCATTCTGTTTATTCTGCTTTGCTTCAGATTGATGTATCATCTAGCTTGGCACGATATGGAGAGATATATCATAGGCAGCAGAAAGAGGGACTAGATTTGTGAATTCATTAAGATAGTGAATAGGTGAGGAAATTTCTTCTTTTAATATAGATCAGCGCCTTCTCTGCCAGTCTTAAACCAGTACCTAGAGCCCTGAGAGTGTAGGGGACTTGCCCAAAGTCACATAAAGAAAAAACATGACCAATCCAGATACTCGAAAGTTCTTCTAACTCCAACGATTCTTCTGAGCCAAATTTGATCATCATGGTTATATACTGTTCCATTTTCTTTTGTTCTTTCCATTTATATTTTTGTAGGTATAATGAATAATGTTTTCTTGGTTCTGCCAACTTCACTTTGCAGCAGTTAAAAATCCTTTCATTCTTCTTAGTATTCTTCGTATTCAATATTTTTATGGGGCAAAAATCTTATATTACATTCCTATACAACAATTTGCTTAACCTTTCCATAATCAATGGGCAAACACTTTTCTATAAGCGTTTATTTAGAACCTACTATTCGCATGTACTACGTTAGAGTTTAGAGATGAAGAGTGAGACCGTCCATTTCCTCAAGTAGTATATATTCTACTAATGGGAAAAGAGGATGAAGGAATTAAGAATGGACCCATCCCTCACGCCATAAAAACTTTACAAAGCCAGCCCATACATCTGCATCCATAAAATAACCAAGAAAATAAAATGCTTCAGGAGCAAAGTAACTTAAACCTAACCATCTGATCTGAATGAAAAAAACTGTCCCTGCCCAGAAAAAATCCTCCAGTCCTAGGTTTCTCCATGCCCATCAAGCAAGTGTACCGAACTCATTTTCATTTCCATCCCTAAAAGAAAGTCATCTCAAGATGTCCCGGTTGCCTGCCTGGGATTCATAAACAAGGCCTGAGGCAGTGCCTACTACTAATATTGCTAACATTGCAGGCAAGAAATCCTCTGAACTAATAATGCACATGTGACTTCGAACCATTTAGCAAAATCGCCTCTGAAGTTTTGTAGGAGTGTTGAGCTCCTCCAGAGGAAAAGGGAATCATCTTCAAAGGGGAAAACAGCATCAAGGCCTGATTAAAGGCAGGCTTAACATGACTGCCTGAGCTGCTACTGGGTACCACTGCATATTACATTCTGATTAAGAGTGTACCAAAGACTGGAAGGGGGGGAAAGGGTTTCCCCTCTGAATGAGGGGATGTGAAGGTTGATGAAAGTGAAGAATTTCAAATAAGGGCTTCAACTATAAATGTCAAACAACCCCAGCAGCTTCTGTTTAGTCTCCCTTAGAGCCCCTCTCCCTAGGGGCAAATTGCTTAAGAGGAGTTGTAACCGTTTCTGTCCTGCTGGGCAAATTCTCATCATCCAGCCCTTACTGGAGAGCCCACTGTCAGTGCTGGACGGGCAGTGTCTTTCAAATATCCTCAGCTCCTCTGCCCCCTGCCAGAGATTTAAATAAGCACCTGGAGATGCTAGGTCTCAGCTCGGGGTCCACATGGCTATTTTGTCAGGAGACTCAATGCTAATGGGAAGTTCACTTAAAAAAAAATAAGTCCAAGGCTACAACTAAATTCTAAATATTTGCAGAGCAGTTTGCATGCATCTGCATTTCGAATTAAAGAAACTCTAACTTCAGGTATATAAAATAAAGAAAACAGCTCCTTAGTTAATGTGCCCTGCTGCATTTGTTGCCAAAATGAATATTCATGCCATAGACATAATATATTTAATGACTTTCTGTCTTGAAAAAAAAAAGACACTTAAACTTCTTGTAACTACTTTAATGACTGTTGGCTCTCTGGTCATCCCTCTACACTTCTATTTTCACAGCAATCTTCCCCTCGATCCTGTTTCTTCTCCTTCCTGGCCCCCACCTACAGAGCCCATCCTACAGTTCTACTTTTCTCTATGTGGGAGACATGAGGATCCAAGAAAATCTCTATAGAATATAAGTTCCCTGAAAGCAAGGATTATTTTGCTTTTGTCTTTGTGGTCCTTTCCTGGTAGCTAGGATGGTACTCATTTCATAAATGCTTGTTGAATGTGGAATGAATGGTAAATGGATTTCCCATGCTCAGTAAGATGGTGCAGTGATTGTTTTCTGTAAAGGTCTCCAACTTCTGTCCCTCCCCCATAAAAACCAGGAAAGGTCATTAGGAATCAACTGACTCCACAATAGAAAAAGGCAGAAACACCAAGTAAAAAAAACAAACAGCATTTAATAACATCAGAAAACTTGAGTGTTTAGAACTCTTAGTACCTCTAGCCCCTGGGTGTAGACTGTGAAAATAATCATTCAAACTTTGGTTTTAGGGTTGAGTTATGGAATTCCATCATTATTATCATCAAAAAAAGTTAACTTTTCTATAATGCCTACTGTGTGCCAGGTATTATGTTAAAAAGAAAAAAAAACTTTAGTTAGTCTCTCGTTAGACTTAGCTTCCCAGTCCCCCATCTCCACAAATAAGAAAACAAAACCTAACAATCTGTTATATTATAAAATATATAATGTAAAATATAAATAAAATGAAAATAAAAAATAGACATAGAATGAAAAAAAAAAATCAAATGGGCAATAACTCAAATGGTTCCTCATCAGAATTCCTCATCCCGGAATTGCTTCTGCAACTTGTAACTCAGTGGCAGAAGCTAGGCTTTTTTTTCTATCTCTTTTATAAATAAATCCTCTCTTCCTCACTTCGTACCCCAGCAGCCACAAATATTGTCAATGCCCATATTTCTCCCCAGTGTCTCCCACAATGATTGACTCTGTAGCCAGAAAACTTGAGTTCAAACTGACTGTGGATGCCCTGGCCTTGGACCCTCTTCTCTTTTTATACCAGGAAATCTTAATCTTTGGTGTGTCATAGACTTATTTGGAAACTTGATGAAACCCATGGACCCCCTTCCTAAAGAATCTATATGTGGATCAAGAAGCAGCAGAACCAAAAATGGAACACTGGATTATTTCAAGATTGAGAAAGAAATATGGCAAGACTGCATATTGTCACCTAATTTATTTAACTTATTTGTAGAATATATCATGCAAAATACCAGGCTAGATGAATCAAAAGCTGGTATTAAGTTTGCTGAGAGAAATATAAACAATCTCAGATATGCAGACACCATTCTGCTGGCAGAAGTAAAGAAGAATTAAGAATCTTCTTGATAAGGGTGAAAGGGGAGAATGTAAAATCTAACATTAAAAAAGCTAAGATCATGGCATCTTGCCCTATCACTTCCTGGCAAAAGAAGGAGAATGATTGGAAGCAGCGTCAGATTTTATGTTTGGGGCTCAAGGATCACTGCAGATGGTGACTACATCCATGAAATTAAAATACACTTGCTGCTTAGAAGGAAAGCTGTGTCAGAACTGGACAACATACAAAAAAAAAGGAAAGACATTACCTTAAAGGTCCCTATAGTCAAAGCTTTGGTTTTTCCAGTAGTAATATATGACTGTGACAGTTGAACTATAAGGAAATCTAGATACAACAAATTGATGCTTTCAAATTGTTGTGCTTGGAGAAGACTTCTGAGAATCCCTTGGACAGCAAGAAGATCAAATCAGTCCATGCTTAAAGAAATTAATTGAGACTATTGATTGGAAGAACAAATATTGAAGCTGAAGCTTAACTATTATGGCCACATAATGAGGAAGCAGTGCTCATTGGAAAAGACTGATGCTGGGTAAGATTGTCTGCAAAAAGAGAAGGGGATAGTAGAGAATGAGACAGGTAGATAGTGTCATAGCAGCAATGAACATGAGCTTGGACAGACTTTGGGAAATAGTGGAAGATAGAAGGCCCTGACCAGGATCAGACAAACTGAATAACTGAACAACAATGGTCACCTTCTCTTACTAATGTTTTTAAATGGAAGCCAAGATGGTGGGGAAAAGGCAGGGACTTGTTTAAGCATTCCCAAGTTCCCCTCCAAACAACCTTAAATAGCATCTCAAAAAGAATTCTGAAGTGGCAGAACCCTACAACAGGACAATTTCCTAGCCAAAGACAATGTGGAAGATTGGCATGAAACTCACACCAGGGTTAGAGTGGAACACACCCCAGCACAGTCTGCTGCAGGTCATGCTGTAGCAAACCAGCTGAACTTGCAGGGGACTGAATCGGCAGTGACTTTAGTGGCTTCCAGAGCTCTCAGCCCACCAATGTCAAGGAGGTTGGACAGCTGGCCAGAAGGAGAGAACAGGGTCCCTTTGTTGGCACTGGGTGCAGCACTCTGGTGCACTGCCTATGCTTAGATCCAGATCAAAGTCCTGAGTGGCTGTCCCAGCTCAAGCTTGCAGCTGCAGGAAAGCAGAGACCCTGGTCACAGCCCGGGGTGGAGCAGAATGTTTGTGATCATTCACAAACCAGAGCACGGGCCTGGAGAACAACGACCACATCTCTCCTATCACCTTGGAAGAACTGAAGACTTACCTCTGAGAGCGGCAGCAAAAAAGGCCTGAAACTTGGGACAGTCAGTGCTCCATCCACCCCAGGAGCAGAACCCCACTCTAACACAGAATTAAAAGTCAAGAAATGGATTGGGAAAATGGGCAAACAATAGCAACAACAACAACAAAAGAACCTGACCATAAAAAGTTATTATGGTTTAATGATTTCATGTTCTGCTATACCAAAACCAAAAAAAAAAATCCTCAAACACACAGAAACATACTAAATATGTAAAGCAGAAGTTCAATTAAAAAGTTAAATCTTGATTCACCAAAAAAAAAAAAAAAATACTGTGGTGACAGGGAAGATCAAAACACAAATTCAAAAGAAAACAAAGTCAAAACTGCTATATCCAAAGCCTCAAAGAAAAATATAAATTGTTCTCAGTCCAAAAATAATTACTGGAAAAGCTCAAAAACAGATTTTTAAAAATCAAATAAGAGGGTTAAAGAAGAATTGGGAAAATAAATGAGAGTGATTCAAGAAAATCATAAAAAAAGAGTCAATAAGTTATTGTTATTGACAATAAATAACAATTGACAATAAAAACAAAAATACTGAAGAAAATAACACCTTAAAAAAATTAAATAGACCAAAGGGTAAAAGAACTGATTAAAAATCCACTGAAGAAAAAAATTCTTTAAAAAGTAGAAGTGGTCAAATGGAAAAGGAAGCACAAAAGTTTATTGAGGAAAATACTTTCTTAAAAATTAGAATTGGGCAAGTGAAAGTTAATGGCTCCAGGAGACATCAAGAAACAATAAAATTAAATTAAAACAATGAAAAATAGAAGAAAATATGAAATATCTCACTGGAAAAACAACCAACCTGGAAAAGAAATGCTTTAAGAATTTTTGGACTACCTGAAAGCCATGTCAAAAAAAAACCCCTTAAAATCATCTTTCTAAATATGATCAAGAAAAACTGTCCTGATTTTCTAGAACCAGAGGGATAAATAGAAACCAAAAGAATTCACAAATTGCATACTGAAAGATATCTCAAAAATGAAAACTCCCAGGAATATATAGCCAAATTCCAGAGCTCCTAAGTGAAGGGAAAATATTACAAGCAGCTCAGAAAGAAACAATTTAAATATCATAAAGTCACAATCAGGTTAACACAAGATTTAGCATTTTCTACCTTAAAGAATTGGAGAACTTGGAATATGATATTCTGGAGTGTAAAGGAACTAGAATTACAACCAAGAATCACCTACTCAGCTAAACTAAGTATAATTCTTCAGAAGAAGAAATTGACATTTCTAATGAAATGGAGGCTTTTTGACCATTCCCGATGAAAAGATCAGAGTTGACTAAAAAAAAATTGATATTCAAAAAGAAGATTCAAGAGAAGCATAAAAAGCAAATTGCACTGATAAATGCCTCATTGCTCAAATATAGAGAGAATTGGATCCAATTTATAAGACAAGTCATCCTCTAATTGAGAAATGGTCAAAGACCATTGAAACATCTGAAACAGGCAAGTTTCAGATAAAGTATCAAAGCTCTCTATAGTTATGTGAAAAAATGCTCTAAATCATTATTGATTAGATAAATGTTAATTAAAATAATTCTGAAGTACCATATCACACCTATCAGATTGGTTAATACAACAACAACAAAAAGGGAAATGAGAAATGTTGGAGGGGATGTGGGAAAATTGAGACATTAATGCATTGTTAGAGTTGTAAACTATTTCAACCATTCTGAAGAACAATTTGAAACTACACTCAAAGGACTATAAAGCCACATGTGCCCTTTGAGTCAACAATGCCACTTGTATGTTTGTATTCCAAAGAGATATAAAACAAAAAGGAAAAGTGCCTATTGTAGAAATATTTATAGCAACTCTTTTATTGGTGATAAATTGGAAACTGAGAGATGCCTATTAATTAGGGGAGGGCTGAATAAGTTGTGGTATGATTTTGTGGAGTAATATATTCTCTGAAAAGCCTGGACTTAAATTACCTGATGCAAAGTAAAATGAGCAGAACCAGTATAACATTGTACACAGTAACAGCAATATTATACAATGATTAACTGTTATTCTCAACAATACAACAATACAAAACAATTCTATTATGATGAAAAATACTATGCATCTCCAAAGAAAGAATGAATGAAGATCAAAGTATGTTTTTTCAACTTTTTCTCAGTACTTTTTTAAGTCCATGTTTTCTTTCACATGACTAATATGAAAATATGCTTTGTATAAATGTATATACATAACATGTATAAGATTTTTGTCTTTTCAATGATGAAAAAGAGGAGAGAAGTTTTATTTTAAAAAAACAAATTAAAAAACCAAAATTTTTTAAAAAACAAATGTTAAAAAATTGTTTCTACATGTAATGGAGGAAATGCCAAATAAATATATTTTAATGTAATGTTTTAATGCATAAAATACATTACAATTATCAAAGTTATTAAAATTTTTTTAAGTTCACAAAACTCCAACTTGAGAACCCCTGTTCTCTCTCTTTCTCTCTCAGTGACTTCATCAGCTCCCAGGGGTTTAATTATCTCTATTCAAATGACTAACAAATTCGTGCATCTAAAACAGAAGTGATCTCCTTTCCCCACTTTCTCCACTCCACCACCAACCTTCCCTATTTCTAAACCATCACCATTCCTCCAGTTTCTGAGGGTCATAGCCTCAGAGTTAATTTTCAACTCTTTACTCTCATATCCAATCAGTTGCTGAATCTTCTTGTTTCTACCTCCATGACATCTCTCTCCATTTGAACAGCTCTCATCCTAGTCCATGCCCTCATCATCTCTTGCTTGTACTGTTTCAATGGCCTTCTCTGTTCGTCATCTCCCTTTATTCAAATCCATCCTTCACACAGCTGTCACAGTTATTTTCTTTAAGTGTAGATCTGATCCTCATTCAATAGATTCCAGTGGCTCTCTGTTGCCTCTAGGATAAAATATAAATTCCTCTGTTTAGCTTTTCAAGCCCTTTGTTACCTCATCCCAGACTGTCTCCATTCTCCAGCCTCATTCTTCATTACTCTCCTTCCTACACTGTACTGTCCACTCAAACAGGCCTTCTCTTCATTTCTCCTACATGGCACTCTCTCCCCATGCCTTGTACTGACCAGCCCTCATGACTTCCATTCACTCCCTACTTAATCTCTCACTCACTTTCTTTTTTTTTAATTAAAGCTTTTTATTTGTATAACATATGTATGGGTAGTTCCCCAACATTGATCTTTACAAAGCTTTCCATTACAAATTTTACCCCCAGTCCCCTCCCCTCCCCTAGATGGCAGGAAGTCCACTACATGCTAATAATGTTGAAATACTTGAGAAGTTATGCAAGAAAAATCCTATCTACAAGAAAAAAAAAAGAATCAGAGAAAGGCAACACAATGCAAGCAAATATCAATAGAGATCATGAAAATGTTACGTTGTGGTCCATATTTCATTTCCCTCTCTCTGGATGTATATGGTTTTCTTCAGTGAACAATTGGAACCGGTTTGAGACAATTCTTTGTTGCAGAGAGCCATGTCCATCAGAATTGATCATCATGTAATACTGTTGTTGCTGTGTATGATGATCTCCTGATTCTGCTCGTTTCACTCAGCATCAGTTCATGCAAGTCTCTCCAGGCCTCTCTGAAATCGTCCTGCTGGTCGTTTCTTACAGAGCAATAATATTCCATAACATTTATATACCATAATTTATTCAGCCACTCTCCAATTGATGGGCATCCCTTCAGTTTCCAGTTTCTAGCCACTACAAAAAGGGCTGCCACAAACATTCTTGCACATGTCTCACTCACTTTCTTAAAGATGTAACTCAAGAACTATCTTTTACAAGAAACCTTTCCTGAAACCCTTCCCATAATTACCTTTTGTTTATTTTGTATTCATTCTGTATATAATTATGTACATGATGTTATTGATTATACATAACTATTCTGTATATAATTATGTTGTTTGCCCCAGTAGAACGTAAGATTGAGAGTAAGGACTATTTCATATTTTGTATTTGTTTTCTTCGTACCTAACACAGTGCTTGGAACTGGTAACTAGCCAGTAGGTCTCCCAATGAATAGAGTACCGGGGACTGAATCAGGAAGAGTTGAGTTCAAATCTGGCTTCAGATGGTTATAAGCTGTGAGACCCTGGAGAAATCTCTTACCATCTCCATGCCTCAGTTTCCTTAACTGTAAAAGAGGGGTAGTAGCAGCACCTTATCATAGGGTTTTTGTGAGGATAAAAATTATGTAAAGCACTTTGCCAGCTTTAAAGTGTTATATGCATGATAGCAATTAATACGTATTCTGATACATATTATCTGTGTCCTCATCTGTATAATGGGAGTGTTCTGGTTCTATGCTCCTATGATACCCTTACTTACTAATATTCATACTCCCGGTGATATTAAAACTAGACCCTAATGACTTATCTGTCCAGATCCACTGCAAAGGGCTCTGCCACCAGATGACCCAAGTCCCATGCTCATCCTGATGCTGACCAACTATTTATCCGTTACCTACTACCAGCTTCCATGATGCTTTCTCTTTGTCCGGACCCCCTCCCATCTCTCCTTCCTGGAAGCTTCCCAGATGATTTCCTCCAGCCCAGCTATTTTGTCTATCTCTGGGTCCAGTCTGGAACATCTCAGCTCTAGCCTATTCCTTTGCATTCCAAGATGGAATATTTATAATTCAGGGGAAGGGGGAATGGGAGGGGCAGAGTCTTACTTCCCTCTCCCCTCCCTCACAAAGTTGTTGCAAGGACAGTCGTGTGCAATGTGCATCATCACCAAGTGGTACCGCTGGTCTGGGAGTCCAGAAGGTCTGGCCTGAAGTCCTACTTCCTGGTTTCCTTACTAGCCGTATGACCTTTGAGATGTCACAGCTTCTGGATGTTTCAGACAGCTTTTAAGGACACAAAGTAGATGAACAGTTAGCGATCTGCTTTGGTACAGGTACTCATTGCAAGTTTCCTCTACCAACGGCATACAGACATGGAATAAAAATAGCATTGTTACGATTATGATTAACAGTGCCAGGACTGGTCACCTCCCTGAGCCCAGAAAGGGCTCTGGTGACGTATCTAGATATATCTGAGCAGTCTGTGTGAGCAGAAAAGAAGAGGGAGCTATCCCATAGCTGAGGGATTAACTAGGAGCCTCTAAGCCTTTATGGCCTTCATAGAGCCGGGCTTGGGGGGATTCAAGGAGAGTAGTCTGTGGAAAGCCTCCTTATCCCCTTCATTAGGTAATTTTCTAGTCTGAACTTGGAGGCTTCTCCAACTTTCTGTTTGTGTCGAATCTTAAGAATACAGACAATCTCTGCCCTCCTTCTGCCCAGCCAAAAACAGTGGGCCTTACATACCTGAAGGAATCTTCAGAGCTGCAGGAATTCAAAGGCCCAATTCTCTATTGTGCTCCCGACACAAATGGTCCTGCCTTCCCATTGAGAACATTCAGAGGGGAGCATCTTTGATTCAGTCAAGATGCTCTCATCTAGAGCAAAGCCACAGGAACGTGTCTGTCCTGGGTACAAACACACACTGGGCAAGGATTTGTGTGTCTTTTGTAAAGAGCCATGATGCTAAAATGACTTAATTAATAGGCTGGTTTAACATAAGGGAGAGTAACTCCTCTGCTTCATACCCCCACAGGAGATTCAACTTTACATATGACTCTGTCTTACATGAATGGCAGCCTCTGACTGTGGTACAGAGAATTCTGCCTCCCAAATGAGAGGGCAGAGGCATGGAAGGACTGGGCACTCCTCTGCAATCAGAGCAGTGCAGAGAGGAAAACAGAATTCTTAGAATCTTGTAGGATGTAGAATAAGATGTAGAAGGTATTTTATAGGCCATCTAACATTACCTTCCCCCACCTGTCCCATTTAAAAAACAAGGAAAATGAAAGAAAGGTGGTCTTGTTATAAAATGATATTAATATTTAATAAAATAGAGAAGCATCAAAAAGATGCAAACAAAAAGAATCAAAAGCAGATCTGGTCATTAATTCAGGTGCGTGTGCGTGCACACACACACACACACACACACCCAAACCAAGAGTGGCAGCAACCAAGCCCTAAGCTAGCACTTCTTCCTCTGGAGGTCCCCAAGATGAAAAGCAAGAAGCTTGCTTGTCTGTACATTTCACTGGAATTCATATATCCCTGATTTCTAGGCCCTAGTACCATGAAGTTGGTGGTAAAAGGTCAGTCCTAAATAAAGTGATAAAGCAGATGAAAATGCTCCTTTCATGTCATTTTCATTCATAAAACTTCATCCATTTCTGATGTCAAACCATTTGACAGTACCAAGTACTTTGGGGCTGAAAATTGAGGAAGGAGAAAACAATAAGCTGGGGAAGATGACCTTTAGCTTTCTTCCAACACTAAATCTATGATCCTACAATCAGGGAAAATTGCTTGAAAGAAACGGGGAAGGATTCCATTCCACAAGTGGAACAGAGAGCAGGCCTCTTCTATTGGAATACAGAATTTCTGAAAGGGAGTAATATGAAGTCAGTTGTAAATGCAGATTGGAGTCAAGACCTTCTATAACTCTAGCCTACACTCCCTTTATCTCTTAATAACCAGAAAAAAAACACATTTCAATAAAGGAGATTGCATGTCAAAGGTGTGTTAGTAAGGGCTTAACAACACATGCTTTTAACCTTAATCCCTATTATTAACACTTTCTTAAATCTAGACAATCAACAAAATAATAAATTAAGCCCTGATTTTGTGGCAATTTCCAATTTTTGAAGTGTAAATGTGAACATTTACACTTCAAAATTCAGAAATTTAGCAATGGGTTCCACAAGACAGAGCTGACTCCAGCACACTCCTGCTTCATGTCTTCTGAGAATGAAAAAAATAGTCCTTCTTCAGGACCTCTAAAAGAGAGAAGCTCAGAAAGAAGCATCCTCTGATTATCCTTTAATGCCTTTCACTCTTCAGTTGGACTTAACTTTCTAGGCTGATTATACCTTCCTCCCCCTCCTAAGTTCTACACTGCATCCATTTGTCCTTCTACTTGCTGTTCCCCTTGACATTCTAACTCCCATTACTATGCCATGCACAAGCTGCTCTTCATACCATAAATGACCACTTCCCTCACCTCTATTTCTTAAAATCCTTCATTTCTCTACAAGGAATAGTTCATGTGCCAACTCTTACTTAAAGCCTTTTATGATTGACAAACCACCACCGCCACCACCACCACTGCCTTCTCTCATCAATTATTACTGTCCTTCCAAAATTGCTTTTTATTTACTCTGTATATAACTTGTATATATGTTTCCCCTCCCCCATCACTTATGATGTAAGCTCTTTAAGGGAATGAACTATTTCACTTTTTGTTTTCTATCTCCAGTGATTTGTACATAGTAGGTGCTAAAAAATGATTACTGAATGAATCAGTAAATGAATGAGTGAGTGAGTGAACAAATACATGAAGAAATGAATGAATGAATGAATACAAAACAAAACAAACTAATCTCAATCGGCCAAAAAAAGGTGGGAGAAAAAGAGAGAAAGAAAATACATGGAAGAGACTTTTGTTAGTTTTACAAAGCCCATTAAGTTCATTACTTGGATAGGCAGCCCTCACTTTTAACCACAATGTATTCCTAGTAGTAATATCATAAAGAAAATTCCATAGGAAAAATTTTATAATTGGGAGTTGTGTTATTGACCAAAGGCTTTGTGACAAATAAATCAGGGCTATCAGATCTACCAATGAAGTTTAGTAGCTTATAGCCCCTGTACTAATTTAACAAAGTCAAAATTGTTTTCCAGGAATCAAGTATAACAAAAACACAGCTCTACTATACAGTATCTTTGGCTGAAAGCTAATATGATGGCTGCATATAAATATTAAATTGATGAATAACAATGATTTTGCTTTCCTTAGAACTTAGAAAGGCTTTGGGGTAATTATTTGGATCTTTTCACACTTCATAAGATCAAGAATTTAGAGCTGGAAGAGACATTTGAGATCATCTAGTAATCAGTTTCATTTTATTGATGAATAAACTGAGGCCCAGAAATGTGGCTTGTCTAAGATCATCAGAACATTCAACCAAAGTCTTGATAAAGATCTGGGAGTTTTTGTAGGGCTATGAGTCATGGAACAATGTGGTTTCAAAAGAATTGAAAATGATGGTTCCTTAGAGGATGATGCAAAAGTGCATGGTGGGTGTGAGCAGTTAGGAACATACCACAAAGAGGCAATTACACAGGAGAATCAGCATGAAGAAAGCCATAAGTGAAAAGCATTTATAAAAAAGATGATGAGTTGGTTACAAATTGGAAGAAAGGAAAAACTGATTGCCAAGTGTTTCATTAGTGTCTTTAGTATATTGAGAGAATTCAAGGACTAGAGCCTCTCAGGAAAAACCTGGAAAAGTCACAGAATGGACTTGTGATGGCATACTGGAATGGAATATTGCAAAGGAACAGATAGGGTGCAATTCGACAATGAAATCACAGGTCTGATCCAGTATTGAGTATTTGCCATTTTTATGAATCTGGAGCTGAAAGAGGACCTCTTCCAGCTCTGAATTTCTTTGATTTCTATTCCAATAACTATTGGGATAAGGGCAGAGAGTGAGTCTATGATTTTATTGGCATAGAGAACTCCTGGGTAAGAAAATTTTCTCTACCAATGTAGGACAACACCCTCCCTGAAAATTATAGTAATTTAGTAATTTGCCTTAGTAATTGTAGTAATCTTAGTAATCTTAGCAATTTGCCTTAGTAATTTTAGTAATCTTAGTAATTTGCCAGTAATTTGCACTGCAATGTTAAATGACTTGCCCAGGGTGACACATTTAATGTCAAAGGTGATCTTACTCAGAGGTAACCCAGATCTTATTGTTCTTCTTCTATTACATAATGCTGTCTTTTTTTCTTTTAAATAAATGAGGTTTTATTCTTGGTTATATAACCCATTCTTGGTCTCCTAGTCTTCCTGAAATAAGATCAGAGCCATTTAAATGACCTCATTACCATCATCTGTTTTTATTTCACAGTATTTTAAAAGAACAACATAACATTAAATTATGAAAATAAAAACTCTTAATATTAAGTGTTTGAGTTCTTGGCATTTAAAGCCTTCCACTATCTATTTCTAGCCCATCTTTTCAGACTGATTACACATGATTCATGCTCATGTACCCAGCACTCTATCCACACTGTCCTTCTTGCTGTTTCTCCAGTACATAAACTTCTACCTACCATTTCCATCCTTTAGCTATTTCCCATACTTGTATTCTCTCTTGATCTTAGTCTCCTTCAAGACCCCATTCTTGTGTCACCTCTTTCACAGGACAGGAAATAGAGAGCCATGAGTCAGGGGGGTCCTTATATGAAACATGATAGAGATGAATTACCTAAGGTCCCTGATAGATTTTAATCAATGATTCCATGATTTGTCTTTTACCTTTGCATCAGTAATCCATACAGTTCGATAGAAATAATTTCACTAAGTAAAGGAAAACTCTTTTGGGAATAGGAGGGAGGTAATCCCCTCTAGTTCCTATTACCTTCTTTCTAATGAATCAAGTTGACTGTTGAATGAATGAATGAATGAAAAAGCATTTTGTGGTGGTTGTGAGAATCAAATAAATAACATTCATAAAACGTTCAGCACAATACCTAGCATATAGCAGACACTTAATAAATGCTTATTCCCTTCTCTTCCCTATTTATTAAGCACTTAATATATACTGATTACCATGCTGGGAGATACAAATACAAAAAAAAAAAAAAGAAATTATGTTCTAATGGAGGAGCCAACACATAGAGGGAAGGAGTGGCTAAGGAGGGGAATTTTGGTCTGAGGACTAATAAAGTAAGTAAGGCAGTTGAGTGACTTATTTCTAGAAGCTATGCTAATGTCAATTTAATTGCTTTTCCCAGAGGAAGAGATGGAAATGTATGCCTGAGATGGCAAAAAGAGGGTCCAAGAAGCATGGTCAGAGATATGTGAGTGCTCACCATTCAGGCTTGCCTATTCTTGGAGCAAGAACCATCTCTGCTCCTCCAGGGACTAGATTGCAGAGAGCTACAGCAGCAGCAAAGGCAACAGTAAAAAATGGAAATTATCTGAACCTCTAGGTACTTTGAAAAAATACAAAAACAAGATCGTTTTGCTTCTAGTTGAGACTGAACACTGATATCTCAAATGACCAAAGGGGATATTTATGGAGAGCTGTTTGAGGATTGCAGATTTAAACAGATTTGGGCTTTGAGCCAGAAGATGGGCTTGCATCCTTTTTCCCACTCTTTACTAGCTTTGTAAGTATGGAGAAGTCACTTACGGAGGTAAACCTCAGCATCCTAACCTAGAAAATGGAGAGAATACCTCCACCATCTCCCTCCTAGGGATGGTACAAAGAAAGTGTTGTGTAAACTTTAAAATTCTATAGAATTATGGCCTGGAAAGGATGCATTAGTTATTTCTGCATTTGGTTGTGAGGTTATAACTAGGAATTCTAGGGCAAATTCATCTGGGATGAAGTAGGGGATTTAACACAACAGACTGTCAGTCCAGATCAAAAGCAGCTGCTCTAGGGAGAAGTCTGGTCAGGAGTGAGGGAAGGAGAATTGCTTCGAGAAAAGGACATAATTCCCCTGCTTGTGTCCCTGACCTCCAAACCCCTTAGGAGGAAACAGGAGGTGAAGAGAGAAAATTGGGGATGGATTAGATGGTTTCTAAAGTCCCTCCTGGATTTTACTCATAATTCTTCTTTTACCTTTACATCAGAAATCCATATGTTGCTGTTCATTTGTTTCAGTTATGTCCAGCTCTTTGTGACCTTACTTGGTTTTTCTTGGCAAAGATACTGACATGGTTTGCCATTTCTTTTTCCATATGAGAAAACTGAGGCAAAAGTTAAGTGAGTTGCCTAGGATCACCAGTTAGTAAGGATCTGTGGCCAAATTTGGGCTCAGGAAGTTGGGCTTTTGTGATGCTAGGGCTGGCACTCTATTCCCTGTTCCACCTAGTTGCCTTTAAGAAATCCATGAAGTTGAGTAGAAGTAATCCCCATAGGGAATGGAGGAGTCTTTTAGTTTAATCAATATATTAAGAAAAAGAGGAGAGGAATAATCTTGTTGTCTCTCTATAATATTGATGGATGTAGACATCCCTGTGGAAAAGTACAGTTGGTCAGCAGTATTCCTTACCACCCACTCATCCCTACTCATTTCATCTCTAGAGATTAATCAATGTGTTAAAAACAATTAGCTCTTTTTGTTTAGGCCAGGGGAAATAAAAAAAAAATTCACATGATTTCCTCCTCTGCTTCTTTAAGAAGTTTACAGTAAATAAAATATTAAGAATATAAGCACAATTGTACCCAGGCTCTGATTATGAAATTTTCTAACAGGTGGGTAGAGGTTTAGCCTTCTGCCTTGATTTTAATCTCTAGTTTGCTGGCCTCTTTGTTGAGGCAAAATTCAGATCACCAGAAATATCTGGGTAAAGAGCAAAATATATTGCAATGTCTATTGAGGGACAAGTACAGGCAGAGGAAATTGAGGAAAACAACCTTTCTTGGTTTTTTCTTGGAACTTTCCTCAGTTCTTGAAGTGAATCCTTCCTTATAATAGGAATTTCCTACAATGCTTTGAAATTGGTAAAAAGCAGTGCTTTCACTGGAAATTAAATGGATGCCCATCAATTGGAGAATGGCTGAATAAATTATGGTATATGAATATTATGGAATATTATTGTTATGTAAGAAACGACCAGCAGGACGATTTCAGAAAGGCCTGGAGAGACTTGCATGAACTGATGCTGAGTGAAATGAGCAGAACCAGGAGATCAATATACACAGCAACAAGATTTTACAATGATCAATTCTGATGGAAGTGATTCTTTCCAACAATAAGATGATTCTGGTCAGTTCCAATCATCTTATGATGAAGAAAGCCAGCTGCACACAGAGAGAGGACTGTGGGAACTGAGTGTGGATCATAACATAGCATTTTCACTCTTTGTTGTTTGCTTGCATTTTCTTTCTCATTTTTTTTCCTTTTTGATCTGATTTTTCTTGTGCAGCAAGATAATTGTATAAATATGTATATATATATTGAATTCAACATATATCTTTAACATGTTTAACATATATTGGATTACTTGCTATCTAGGGGAGAGAGTAAGGGGAAGGGGAGGAAAATTTGGAGCACAAGGTTTTGTAAGGGTCGATATTGAAAAATTATCCATGCATGTTTTGAAAATAAAAAGCTTTAATAAAAAAAAAATTTTTAAGCAATGGTTTTGGCCAGAGTCTACTGTTTCAACATTCCTGGAAGGCGTTGATGGTCCTGCTTGATGGTTGCCTTTCTGGTCCCAGTTCAATCCTACTTTTTCTTTCTTTTTTACCTATTTTTCTCAGATCAGCTCTTGAGGTCCCTATTCCTTCTCCATCTATCCCTTGGTCTTCAGCTTTCTTCTCTGCTTCCTTCTCCAGAGAGTTTTAAAACTCCCTTAATATTGGAAAAACTCCACCCTCCAGGTATGATCCCATAATAATTTCCTTTCTTCTTGAGCTAGGAAGAAACACAATTCCCAGCACCTTTATTGAGTCACCACCACCACCATCACCACCACCCCCTTCCAAGGAAACCGGTCCAAGTCTTGCCGGACTATTATTCCTATAACAACCTGCAGCAGTCTGGGGGTGGGAGATGAAGGGGTCCAACCTGATATGCCCAGCTAATAGATGATGTCCCAGGAGTATATAACCCAGCAGAAGGTGCAAATGTACCTTAGAACGAAGGAATTCTGAGAAGCTACCGTCCCCAAAGCAGTGCATGCTAAAGTACAATTGCTAAAAGGTACAAAAGAAATGCAACCTGAGGAATGTGACACAAGGTACTGGTGGTTCTTGGTTCACTATCAGGATGTGTGAATGCTTTGGAAAATGAGGATTTTTCTGTTTTGTCAGCTGACTTCTCTGATTAAAAATTAAAGCAAAGGTGTGTGTGTGTGTGTGTGCAGGAGAAAAGCAGAGACAGACATAGATAGAGACAGAGACAGGGAGAGACAGAGACAGAGAGGGCATGTGTGTGTGAGAGAGATAGAGACAGAGACAGAAACAGAGACAGAGAGAGACAGACAGACAGACAGAGACAGACAGAGACAGAGACGGACAAAGGACTCATAAGGATACAGCAACAAGAATTTGACCTCAAGGCAGTTTATTCTGTAAATGTAAACATTTTTAATTTATTTATTTGGCACGTAGAATGACTGTGAATATAGATTTTACCCTCCTATGTATGGGACATTCCCTATCCCCATCCAGTAAAGTGATTAGTTACAAATCAGTCACAAAGCTGAGCCAACACAGAAAGATGGGCACTTTAGCTCAAGTGTGACAAAAGTTTCCCCTGAACTTTGCTATTTATTGCTTCTGTGTACTTGCTTTTCTACCTTAATGATTCATACCCCAGACATCTACATGATTTATATATAGGTTCTGAGACACCTATTTCTTAGTTTTCACCGTGTGCTACAAGTACTCCTCATGGGATCAGGTTCCCTACTATACTCATCTCTGAGTTAGTCAAATGAAATAGCATGGAACACATGAGAATAGTAGAAAGAAATTATTTTTTCTTGTTTTTTTATTAAAACTTTTTAATTTTCAAAAGATATGCACATTAACCTTTGCAAAACCCTGTGTTCCAATTCCCCCCTTCTCCCCCCTTCTCCCCTAGACAGCAAGTAATCCAATATATGTTAAACATGGTAAAAATATATGTTAAGTCCAATATATGCATATATACTTATACAATTATCTTGCTGCACAAGAAAAATTAAATCAAAAAGGAAAAAATGAGAAAGAAAATAAAATGTAAGCAAACAACAAAAAGAGTGAGAATGCTATTTTATGATCCACTCTCAGATCCCACGTCCCTCTCTCTGGGAGTATATGGCTTTCTTCATCACTGAACAACTGGAACTGGTTTGAAACATTTCTTTGTTGCAGAGAGCCATGTCCATCAGAATTGATCATCATGTAATACTGTTGTTGCTGTGTATGATGATCTCCTGGTTCTGCTCGTTTCACTCAGCATCAGATCATGGAAGTCTCTCCAGGCCTCTCTGAAATCGTCCTGCTGGTCATTTCTCACAGAACAATAATATTCCATGACATTCATATACTGTAGTTTATTCAGCCATTCTCCAATTGATGGGCATCCATTCAGTTTCCAGTTGAAAGAAATTATTTAATTAGATAGTTGGGGAAGGAAGGAGAACTAATCTGATACAGTAGAAATTCATATCCATATATTCCTATCAATCTATGATTCACTCACATAGGAGAAAAGTTTAGGAAACTATAAGAAAGATTAGAACTTGAGAGTACTGTATTCTGCCGATAAATGGCCCTGTATCCATAGGCAAAAAGTATACTATAATTCTCTGAATTTAATTTTTCTCACTTAAAAAGTTGGAAATTATCAAAGGAGCTAAAGTACCTTAGAGGACAACCACTCCAACACCTTCCTTGCACAGGTGTGGAACCGAGGCACAAAGGAATTAAACGAGCTGCCCAAGTTCACCCAAGTAGGATCTCACCTAAGTGAGATCCATGACTCCATGCTGCCTCCACAGGTGATTTCCGGTCCCTTCCAGCTAACTCTCTGTAATATCTATGAGCCCAGGGACTCCAGCAACGAATCTGGGTATTTCCCCCTTGTTTCCTACCACTGATCTGCTGAGCCATTCAGAGCAAGTCATTTACATCCACGGGCTTTGTAAAGAAGGCCACAATGACTGCCTACCTTAGGCTGTCCTGAGAAATAACTAATAAAAACTATAAAAATGATTGTGAACCACTTTCCAGGCACTTATTATAAGAGCGCTTATTAATAATAATTTAGTGCAGATTTTACTGCATTTGTGTAACGGTGAGTACCTGGAGTCTAATTATCTGTCTTATTTTAATATTTATGGAATTAATCAAACTTTTTAATAGAAAACCCCAAAATGAAATTACCAGGGGCATGCTTCAATGAAGACAGATGCAGCATGCTGTGGGAGAAGACAGCTCGACTTTATTAGCAGTGCATGGGCCCTGCCATGTCGCCCAGTGGAGTCAGTGGGACAGTCAGACTAGCAGGAAGCAGAGTCTGCGGCTCCAGGACTGTTCCCACAGAATCCCAGGGAGCCCCCCATCTGTGGGCTTGCCCCCAACCCAGAGCCACCTGCGCTCACAGCAGAGGGTCTGACCTGCCTACCTGGGCTAACCCCCCCCCCCCGGAGGCCTGTCCAACTCTGCTTCATGGCCAGGTAGGGGTCCACACTGGCCCACTTTCTTGACAACACACTGTCGATCAAACCAGAACTGAGCCTCGAGTTGGTACAGGGGCATGTCCAGGTGATTCAGAACATCAGGAAAGCAAGCTCCTTCAAACCCCTTCCCACCCGCCGGGCTGTTCAGCCATCCACCTGGCTCTCTTTGCCACTGCCCCAAAGCCACCTGGAACAGCCCCGTTTGTGGGCCAGCTAATCGCCTCCCTTTTGGAACACCTGCCCTGGGGCTCAGCAAAGTCTGCAGCCCCATCCCTCACAAACCCATTCACCCACTCTCTGCTTGGCCCAGACAGCAAGCTTCATATCCCGTCCAACTGTCTGCTCTGCCATCTGTTCTGCCCCTTCACTCGCCCTTCGCGCCTTTCTGCCTCTCTGTCTGGGCACAGTAATCAATCACTACTATCACTGCTTTAGAGACAGGCAGGAAAACCAAGGGCTCTATGGGATAACTCACTATCACTGCGGCCCCAGGCCAAAACGCCCTTCCATGGCCACCATTCGAAGGGAGCCCTCTCACTGACTCCCTTCTCTACAAACTCCCTTAGACGGACTGGTGGGACAGAGCGCAGAATTACTCTGGCCTCTTGGAGACACCATCTTTAATCCTCCCCGGTCAGTGAAGGACCACCAGGTCCATCTGTCCTTCCAGGCATGCCAGAATGCCTACATTGGCTCCAGAACTGTGCCTACTAATGCATCACACCCTAAGGACCCCGAACAATTCCCCCTTAGGACTCCTGGGCCCTTCCATCTGCCCTGCAGATTAACTCTTTCCTGTGTTCTCTCCCCCAATTTGATCACAAGTTCCTTGACAGCAAGGATTGTCTCACATTTTCTAAGTATATCCTCTGACTTAGTAATCAGGTATACAGTAAGGGCTTAATAAATGCTTTTTCACTCATTCTCATTCATTAGAATATTAATTCTAATAGATTATTAGAATATAAACTCCTTGAGGGTAAGGCCTGTGTCACTTTAATATCTATTTCCAGTACTGAGCACAGTGCCTGACATATAAAAACCTCTTAATATATATATATATTTTTTTTCATTTATCCAGGTAGAAATTAGCTAACTAAAGATATTCAGGTACATTATGACTATAATTCCAACACTAGAGAGATGGCATAGAATGGACGTCAGGCAAATTAAGTCATAAATATTAAAGCATCAAGTGGATTCTGCAACTATCGGCACCCTGGACAAATTTGCAAATTAGAAGCTTGTCTTGGGAAATCTTCATACCATCTTTTCTGTATTTCTTCCTATTCTGGTCCTGTCCCCAAACCCTCTGTCTGAAGCAGGTACAAAGGCACCTTGCATGATAAGTTGTTTTTTGTCTGTCCAAAATATCCATTTCATATCTCACTTCAGCCTTCCTCATCCTCCACAAATAACTCCTCCTTTCCTCTAGTCTCCATCCCTATGACTGATGTCAAATAATAATTAAAAGGGAAAATGGTCTGATTTTTCTTCATATATAATTTCCTCTAAAATGTGAATGGTTGATAGGTTCAATCCAACAAGAAATATTTGCCTTTTCTATTTAAAAGAGAAGTTAGTTAACTCAGGAAGAGTTCAGAAGTAGCCTGTTAATCTTTTTTAATGATGACTTCAATAAATCTATTAAAAGATTATTCTTCCATCTTTAGATAACCTGAATTTGGCATAGATAATTAACATGCTGGATGCTAAATCCAAAAAAAAAAAAACAAACAAAACCCTCCATGATCTAGATAGGAGTCAACAAATTGATCTGCCTTGATACTTTTTTGTATGCAGGAGAGGCAAGGCTGATTTTTACATTTTTTCTAATAAAGCTTTATTGTATTAAAAATACAAAACCATTCTTAGCTGGGTTAGATGACTTCTTGTGTATCTCTTGATGCTAAAATAATCTCAATTTGGTATCTGTGGAGGAAATTTTTTGAAAACTGAAGAGTTTTCAAAATGACTATTTTCAAATATGACTATTTGAAGAAGTGGTACTGACTCTAGCTTCCCTCTTCCTGAAAAAATCAGAAGGCAGGGTCAGCAATCCCACCACTACTTCTACAGGCAAACCAATGTTCCTCCCAATCTGTCTTCTTTCAACTGTTTTATCTATCTCCCTGCAATCACTTCTGGAATTAGAGGTAGAGAGCTAATTTATCAAAAACCCTGGAGGACTTTGCAAGATCACCTAAAGAAGACAAGTTAGAATTAGAAAGGTTTATCATGTTTTAAATGACTGTACAATTCAAGTTTTTCTTTCCTTCTTTTAAATTAATTTTTTAAATTATGTTAGCTCTTACTCTTTCCCATCTTTTACCATGGAATATATTTTTTAAAGGAAAAACAAAGTCCTTTAAATAAATTTGCATAGTTCAGAAATTCACACACTAACTGGAAAAGTATGTTTCATTGTGCATCATTCATCCAACACCTCTCTGTCAAGTGAGTAACACACTTCATCATCATTCCTCTGAAGTTGTGATTGGTCACTGCATTGATTAGAGTTCTTAAGATTTTCAGGGTTATTGTTATTGTATAATTTTTTCTCCTGGTTTTGCTCACTTTACTCTGCATCAATTCATATACGTCTTCCCAGGTTTTTCTGAAGTTGTCCTTTTTGTTTTTTCTTACAGCTTAATGGTATTTCATTATAGTCATACTATTTCATCAGTCCTTCCCCAGTTGAAGGGCACTTTCCCCTTTGAAGGGCTCTTTTCTCTTAGTTCTTTTTCCTATGAACATTTTTGTACATGGATCTTTTTTCCTTTTTTGCTCTGAATAGGACATAAGTCTCGTAATGGCATTACTAAAGATATAAACAGTTTAGTAACTTTGGGGGTACAATTTAAGGTTTTCAAAAAAACCTTCTAATGGTGACATAATAGTTGAGCTTACACATATGTTTTGACCTAAAGAATCTCTTTGAGCAAAAACTTTGATTTTAATCTCAAAAGGAAATGGAATGACTGGGGCACAAGTCCAGTTTGGATAGACTCTTGGATACATCATGAAGTAAAAGGAGTAATAAACTGGTGCCCAGATTTCTAATAATAGATTAGATTAGAATCCAAAGCCAGAAAGCATCTAATAAATCAACTAATTTTACAGTTGAGGAAATTAAGACCAAACAGTTAAAGTGATTTCCCTAAGATCATACTGATGATAGAGTTAGAATGTGAACCCAAGTCTTTTGACTTTAAATTCTGTGTGCTTTCTACTAATTATGTGAGAAAAATAATGACATGATGACTTGTACCTCCTTCACAGTCTTGTTATGAGAAATATCCTTTCAAACATTAAAGTTCTATAAACTTGTAGCCTTTTGTTATTATTATGTTTAGTTTGACCCACTTAGAGTGACTACAAGAATCCTACACATTCAGGTCCTCCCAGAACCTTGAACCCAAGTTAAGCACTACATGTGTCTTACTAACAAGGACATGTTTATTCTCTTTTATTATAATGATTCAACACAGCACTAAATTGAATGTTACTTGATTTACTTTTGCCATGCCACTAAATTATTTTGACATCTTTCTACTCTTCCCCTCTACTGGAATTTAGTTTTAATTAATTTTCAGTAACAAGTCAATTCTGCCTTGTTTATTTTCCTCTTCAAAACATGTTCATCACTTAGAGCAACATTAGTCATAAGTGACACTTGCAGACTCAATCAATATCCATAGAACCATAGAAATTGGAGCTACATGAGGCCAGTTAGGTCACCTAGTCCATACCCTGGGCTGAACCAGGGTCACTGACCACACCATGCTCAGGGCCTCCAGCACCAGACCCCATTCTTTGTCTAGTCTCATTGTCATCGTTTCATGGAAAGAAAGTTTCCTCCATTACTGTTCCATAAGGCCTTTTCTTATTTCAGTGGATTACTCAGTGGTCAGTGACCTCTTCCACCCCAACTCTTAGTCCCATTCCTTTGGTGTTAAGCTATTACTGTGGTGCAGCTGGCAAGAGGGAAGAAAAATGGGAAAGAAAAAAGAGACAATAAGATGAAGGAGGGGAAGACTAGAGAGTGAAAGAAGATTCTATTTTAGAAGTTAGAAGTTTTATTTATCCTTAAGGTTGAATAAAGTCCCTTCTTGTCTCTGAGTAAAAATAATTATAATAGCTATCATTTGCATAGCTCTTTAAGGTTTGTAAATCAATATATCTATTTACCTATCTACCTGTCTATCAACCTAACTATATCTATACATATACATATATATATATATATATATATATATATGTAATTTCAATTGTTTTTCCCAGCTATCCTGTGAGGCAAGGTGTTTATTATTTTCTTTTTACAAAGGAAGAAACTAAAGCCTATAGAGATCAAGTGACTTGCCCAGTATCACATAGTTTGTAAATTTGAGGCAATAGCCAAATTCAGGTCTTCCTGGTTTTAAAGCCAGCGCTGTATCCATTATCACTTCTGATGCCTTCTGAAGGCTTTAAGGAATAAATGCTCTAATACTCCACATGCCATGATCTCTTCTTTGTGAATAATTTCTCCAATGATGCTGACTGTAATCTATCCCAAACCTGCCCATTCTGTGCAATTCTAAACTATTTCTTTCCTTCAATTTGCATCCAATGGGCTAGAAGCTTTCCTTGAGTTCTCTTGACATCCTGGGAATATCGACAGAGAAAGTGGGTGGTTCCTTAGTTTTCCTTTGTTCTCACCATGGGACCCACTCATATTGTTTTTAACGTATTCAAACATTTCTTTGATGATATATTCTTTATAAACTCCTCTCATCATTCCATATTTGTGATGTGTAAACAGGCAGAAGTCATGTAGGAGAAAAAAATTAAGGGAAAAATAGAGTAATAAATACTATAATATTTGTTGAAATTAAAAAATTGGAAAAAAAGAATGGGAAAAGAAGGAAAAGAAAACGTTTTTACTAAAAGGAAAATTTTTTACAAAATGAATCCTAGAAGTAGGTAGAGTGAATATAAAAAACATAAAGGGAAAGGTGATGTGGAGTTAGAAAACCTGACTACAAGTACATACTCCACACTTATTCTTGGCCTTGTCACTTAATCTCAGGAGTATTGTGAGCCTCAGTTAAGAAAGTGAAAGTAAAGTGCTTCACAACCTTTGAAGTATTTATTTAAATAAATGGCAGTTGTTATTAATTATTCATAATATTGTTAACAAGTATTAATAATTATTGATTCTAACAACCATGGGTGGTTATTCATTACTGTTGATAATTAGTGTCATTATTAATAGCTATTATTGTTGGTAATTAATAATAATTATTGGTGTTACAAGTCACCAGGCCTCCAATCTGGTAATTTCAGTCCTTGAGCCTTGAGTAAATGTTTATGGAGAAGAGATATAGGTATATTTTATTTTTATTTATGGAATAAAATAAGCATTTCTATAGCATACTATATAATAAAAAAAAAGATTGCACATGAAACTGCAAATCTATTATGTAAAATTTGCTATTCCTTATAAATATTGAGTAAATTTCTTTTTCTTTTTTTTATTCCCTCCCCTCTGCCTTTCCCTAGAGATGACTACCATTAGAAACAAATAGGTATTTATATGTAAAATTATTCTACACATATTTCTATTTATCACTTCTTTCTCTGGATGCAGATAGTGCCTTTCTTCAGATGTCCTTTATTTTTAATTTGTGTATTTAATAGTAGTCAAAATGACTTATTCATTCAAAGTTGTTCCTAAGACAATATTGCTGTTTCTGTAATCAATGCTTTCTTGATTTTGCTCACTTTTAAATTTAATTTGCATTATTATCAATTTCTTAAATATAGGCAATCAACAAAACAATAAATCAAATCTCAAATTGTGGCACTGCCATTTCTACAGTATAAATACTCACAGGAAAAATTTACCTATGGGCCCTGAAAACCTGTTAAAGCTGATGGCAGCACATCCCTGCTTAACACTTCAAGTGCTGGGGATTTTTAGTCTTAAGAAGATGTAGTGGGGTCATGAAAGTTACCCTCCAGCATCTAAAGTAATGCCTCATGAAAGAATAATTAGGAATATATTCTGACAATGTTATTCTTCCAAAAAAATGGTCTAATTGGCCAAAGACTTTCAAAATAACATCATATATCTAATTGTCCCAAATAGGAAGCAACCCAAATGTTCAACAATAGGTGAATGTTTAAATAAATTGTGGCATATTCATATAAGGAACAGTATAATGACAAGGTTAAGAAATATAAAGAACATTGTACACGGCAACAACAGTACTATATGAGGATCAGTTCTAAGGGACATGACTCTCTTCAACAATGAAATGCTTCAAACCAATTCCAATTGTTCAGTGAAGAAGGCCATATACTCCCAGAGAGAGGGATGTGAAATGTGGACCACAACATAACATTTTCATGTTCTCTATTGATGTTTGCTTGCATTGTATTTCCTTTATCAGATTATTCTTTCTTATAGATACGATTTCTCCTGCACAAAAAATGATGTGTGGCAATAACTATACATATATTCGATTTAAGTATTCTAACATAATTATCATGCAGTGGATATCCTGCTATCTAGGGGAGGGGTGGGGAGTAGGGGGGGAAAATTTGTAACAGAAAGCTTTGTAAGGGTTAATGCTTAGGAATTATCCATACATATGTTTTGCAAATAAAAAGTATTAATAAAAAAAAGAAATATAAAGAAATCTGGAAAAGTTTTCATGAACTAGTACACACAAACAAAAATGAAAACCAGTAAAAAAAATAAAATATGTAGACCACAGTAACTACAATTAATTATGTGAAGAAGAATGAATCAGAATGATGGGGGGAGGAGAATCTTATGGTAACTTAAAGATAAGGGATTAAAATTAATTAATGTAAATGCTAATAGTTTTATCTTTTTTTATTTGTTTTTAATGACTGGATATATACTATTTTGCTTGAACCCAGAAGAACTGGGGACAAACATGCTCAGTGTAAGTAACTGCTTCTTACAAATTAGAATTCTCCAAAAAATGGAATGAATACTTTGGGTAATCTCGTTGGAGGTCTTTAGAGGTCCCCAACAATTCTGAGATTCAGTGATTCTATGAGATGCAGCAAAAATGCCAATGGCACTAACCACCAAACACTTTCTAAATTGTAAAGGTCTTTTAAGGGAAATTAAGAGGATTGTAAAAGACTTGAAGTCAGAAATCCCAGATGCAAGTACAACTGAATTTTAGGAATTCACTTAACCTCAAGCCTCTGCTTCTCACCTGCAAAATGGGACAGTAATGCTCATACTGTTTACTTCCTAGGAGTTACTCAACAAGCATTTTTGAGCATCCACTATGTGTTAGGAGTGGGAGATTTGAAGGCTAAAATGAAACCATTCCTTCCCTCAAGAAGCTAATATTTTTAAAATGAGGAAGACAATATGTTCACATATTGGTATAGAAAAAGGGAGGGGAATTAGCATTTATTAAGCATCTATTTGTCAAGGACTGTGTTAAGCACTTTTGCCAAGTATTATCTCATTTGATCCTCACAACAATCCTGGGAGAAAAATGCTATTATTGTTCCCTTTTTACCCTTGAAGAAACTGAGGCAGATTTTAAGTGACTTGCCCAAGATTATACAGCTCATAACTGAGACCATATTTGAACTCATATCTTCCTGATTCCAGGCCCAGGACTCGATTCACTTGCACTGATTCTATGCAACTGCCTCTGACAATGCCCAAAACAAATACAAATAAAAAACAAAGTGATCTTGGAGGAGAAAGTAACTGAGGGGTTTGAGAAAGACGCTTTGGAGCAGTTGGTGTTTAAATTATGAAGCGGACCAGGGATTCCAAGAGATATAAATGAGAAGGAAGAACATTCCAAGAAGGGGGGCCATCTGTCATAGTACATTTAAAGAACAGCAAGAAGCCCAGTATGGCTGGATCTTAGAAAGCATGGAAGGTAATAATGCCTATGTAGACTGAAAAGGTAATATGGGAACAGGTTACAAAGAACTTAAATGCTAAACAGTTTTTATATTTGATCCTGGTGGTAATAGGAAGCCATAGAAAGTTTATTGAGTAGGGGAGTGACATAGACTTGAGGAAACACAGTTCTATAGAGAGAGGATAAATTGGAGAAAGGGAGGACTTGAGGCAAGGAAACCAAATAGGACACTACTGCTTCAGTCCAGAAAAAAGCTGGTGAGGACCTAGATTAAAGTGTTGGCTCTGCTAGTTGTGGAGGAACAGATGCAATAAAATGCGGTAACTATTTGGATATATGGGGTAAGATCAAGAAGTTCTTGTGCCTGAGGCTCAAAGACCCAACCAAGTAATGTCACAGGGGACTTCAACTCAGCTCTTTCTTACATCAGGTCCAGCAGTCAAGACCACCCAGCCTTTCTTAGTCTTAGATCACAGCTTTATTGCTCTGGGTCATTCCATCATCAATACGAACACCAGCATTAGACACTTATTTTTTTCTTTTGAAAACAACTTTAATGATGTTTTTGCTTTCAAAAAAACTTACTGGGTCAGCATTAGTATACTATTGTGAGAAGAACACTGGGTTTGGAAGCAGGGGACTGGGATTCAATTCCTGACTTTGTCATGTCTGTGTGTATGATCTTGGGAAATTGATTTCCACTCTCTGAACCTCAGTTTATTCCTTCATAAAACAATGGGGTTGGTCTAGATGAGCTTAAAGACACCTTACAGCTTGAAATCTAGCATGTTTCACATCCCATCCAGCTGTTATAACAAATATATCTTATCTCTTCAATTCTTTATCCAGCAAGCTATTCCTGTAACAAAAGAGAAAAAGGAGGAGGGGGAAGAGGAAGTGGAGATGGAGGAGGAGAAAGAAAAGGAGGGGAAAGAGGAGGAGGGGAAGGAAGGGAAGGAGAAGGAGAAAGAGGAGGAGGAAAAGGAGGAAGAGGAGGAGGACAAAAGAGAAAAGATTGAGAGGAGAGAGAGAGAGAGACTCCCTCCCTTCAAGAAACTCTCTCAATGGATGTTACTTTGACTTGGGGAAAGTCACTTTGATCAGTGTAATTATGATTATGATGCATTTTTCAGTGGTTAAGATGTGTTGTACTTCAGGACTTCTGCTAGGCAACTGAGGGAAGTCCAGTATTTAGGTCCTTGAAAATCTTTTGTCATTTCAATGGCAAGCACCAGTGACAGTCAAAAGCAGGGGGCCAGGGCAGGCTAGAGTCTGCAGGTTCTTTCCTCTCTGACTCCCCCTCTCTCCCTCCCTTCTCCTTTTTCTCTCTCTGTCTCTCTGTCTCTTCTCTCTTCTCTCTGTCTGTCTCTTTCTCTTTCTCCTCTTCTCTCCCTCTGTCTCTCTTTGTTCCTGTCTCTGTCTCTCCCTTCCCTTTCTTTCTCTCTTTCTCTGTCTCTTTCTCTCTCCTCCCTCTCTGTCTCTTCTTTCTCTTTTCTCTCTCTTCTCTGTCTCTCCCTGTCTTTCTGTGTGTGTCTCTCTCTCTTTATCCCTCTGTCTCTCCCTTATCTCTCTCTCAAAAAAAAAAAGAAAGAAAGAGGAGAGGATTTCTATTTTTGTTTTAGATTTTCTCTTTGTCTCTTCTCTCTCCTCTCTGTCTATCTCTCTGTCTCTCTCTCTGTCTCTGTCTCTCCTCTCTGTCTCTGTCTCTCCCCCCTCTCTTTCTCTCTCTCCCTTCTCTCCTTTGTCTCTTCTCTCTCCTCTCTGTCTCTATCTCTCTGTCTCTCCTCTCTCCTCTCTGTCTCTGTCTCTCTTCTCTCTGTCTCTCTGTCTCTCTCTATCTCTCTGTCTCTCTCTCTCTCCTCCTCCTCCCCCTCCTCCTCCTCCTCCTCTTTCTGTTAAAAGCAAGGCTCTCCTTGTTAAGAATCCTTCTCACATCTCCAGATTAGCCAGTCCTCACCTCTCTTTCCCCTGGGAACATTCCCTCATGTTGCCTTCTGTTGACTAATCAGAATGCAAAATCACTGGGCAGAGACCATATTTCCCTTGCTGTTCTCACAGCACCTCTGAAGTGTGAACACTCAATAAAAATTAAACAATTATGATGAGGGTGATGAGGTTGACAGTAGATTTCAATCCACTTTGCAAGCTACAAATCCTAAAATGCAAGTACATGATCATGGTCATCATGATAGTCAGCACTTTAAGTTTTATACTTTACAAGTATTTTCTCCTTTCATCCTCACAACAACCTTGGGAGTCTAGATGCTATAATTATCCCCGTGTTATAGATACAGAAACTGAGGCAGAAAAAAGTTAAGTGACTATATATTTAGTAAGTATCTAAGGCTACTTTAGAACTTGGTTTTCCTGATTCCAGGACCAGTGCTCTAGACATTTAATCACCTAATTTGTTTTTTATTCTTGTTTTAAGATCCAAAGATAATGTGATACAAAAGTCTTTGAGTCAGAAGACCTGAATTTGACTCCTGGACTTATCCTTTATTAACTGGGTCATCCTGAGCAAGTCACTTACCTCTTCTGATCTTGTTTCCTCATCTGTAAAATGAGGGCGTTGGACCAAATAATGTTTACAATTCCTCCTGATTCTAAATCTATGATCCAACATACCTTTGAGGCACTGAATGGCTATCGTGGACTTGGATTTGGAGGGTGCAAGCTCAACACTGGAAAGTCTTTTTACTTTAATTTATTTAATAAAACGGAGATCAAATGGATAGTGGATACATTTACTGATGCTAGCAGAATAGATGGAGGGCTACATAGGGAATCAGAGGATAGTAGATGGAGAGAGGGAAGGGACCTCAGGGATTATGTAATTGAACCCCTTCATCTTGAGCCATCTACCCAATATCACCCAGGGAATAAGTGTGCAAGTGAGGATTTGAATCTAGATGGCCTGATTCCACAGATAGCAATGGGGGTCTTTGGTAGCAAGGAGAGAGCATCTCTAGCATCTTCCATCAGGAGAGAGCCAGAAATTTACTGTCCAAGCTAGTCCCTGAGGCAAGCAGAGGGGAACACTGATCATTCTAAGTCTTTAACTGGACCCTTTGTCCTTAAGCAGGCTTTTTGTTCCTCGAATGGACAAGATCATCAGGACTCCACAGTTTACTGTATCCAATCAGAAAATCAAGTTATGATGTCAACCCCAGCGGTTATATTTCCCCATAAAATACCTACTCTTACTGTTATTTCTCTGCTAAAAGCCTTTAGGATTTTAGCCCTCTAGTTAATGGAGCATTCCCTGCTAAAACTCCTTCTTTAGGAATTTAGCTCACATTATGGTATTGAGGGTTCTCTAGGAACTTGCCACATCTTAATAGCTTCTTCTGCCTGGTTAATGGTGAGTTCTGCTAGGAAACTTAGCTCTTGCCTTTCCCCTTGGTAATTGCTAAAAAACCTCATATGGATTTAGCCCATTGTTAGCAGCATAATAAAATCCTTGCCTCTTGATTTGGAGAAGGTCTAAGTCTACAACTTTTTTTGAGACATCTCACAACAGCAGCCATAACCCTAATATACTTTTGGGCTCCAACACTCCCATACCCAAACATTTCATGGTAAAACCCCAACAATAGCACTCATCAATCAATCAGCAAGCTTTTATTACAGGGCACAGTGTCTTATTCAAGTTGCTGTTGTGCAGTACAGTCCCATTGAGGTTTTCTCTGCACATATCCTAGAATGACTCATTATTTCTTTCTCTAGCTTATTTGATAGATGAGGAAATTGAGGGAAATAGAATTAAGGGACTTGCCCAAGGTCAGGCAGCTAATAAGTGACTGTGATGGGTTTGAGATTCAGCAACCAATGATGAGATTTAGGAGAGCAATTGGTATCAACTATTGGGGTTCAGTCATGTGGCAAATTCACAGTGGCCATTCTTGTTGACAAAAGATAGGTTTTACTTATGAGAGAAACAAAATGAAAAGAATCAATAAACATCAGGAATGGTGAATATGAAATAGATTTGGGAGAGCATATAGTTAACAGGAAAGTGGTTTTTAACAATTAACAAAGGAAAAGATAAGTTCCCTAGTGGAACTCACTATCAACCTGGAGAAAGGAAATTCAACATAAAGTGAGAGTACTGGATTGACTGGCAGGCTAAATCCATAAAGCAGTTTTGTACCCTAAAAGAGTTAGTCAGCTCTAAGAAGGAGAAGGGCACCATGGGGCATTTATAGGGGGGGCTAATCCAAAAGAATTCAGCAAAGATGGTGTGAGCCATGGATGGATTTTTAGGGGAAATTTAACCTCGGGGGGAAGGGGGGTTTGACATAACTTGGCTTTCTGATTAGATACAGAAAGGTGGGGTTACCCAGAACCTCCCCTGGAGGGGTGAACTAGTAAGAATAAGTTGATCTCCATCCTTGTGCTTCCCTGCTTGCCTCAGGGAGTAATTTTATCAGTACTTGAGGCTTTCTCTGTCATTCCCAACTAGTGACCCAGGATTTCATCATTTGGAGTAGAATTTGAACTCAGAAATTCTTTCCAGAATCCTATATTGCCTTATAGAAAGTTCTAAGTTCAAATCCCAACTATGACATTCAGTAACAAGGTGACTTGAGCAAAATCTCTCTTAGCCAGAGTTTCTTCATCTATGAGATGGAACTAATAAAATAAATTAATAAAATAATTAATAAAAAAATTAAAAAAAAACCAATCCATTTGATAGGAATATTGTGAGGATCAAGGCAAAGACAAAGTGTATATTCCAGAATACAAAGTAATGAACTCTGAATTTAGACTGAAGCATACTTTTTCACGCCTTATTTTTCTTGCTTTCTGTGTATGTGATTTTTTTTTCTTTTATAATGTGGTTAATATGAATATGCTTTGTATGACTTCATATGCATAATCGACATAATATTGATTATCTTCTCATTGAGTGGGAGAGGGGCTGGAAGGAGGGAGGGGATTTGAAACTTAACATTTTTTAAAATGTTAAAATGTTTGTTTACATATAATTTAGAAAAATAAAGATTAAATATTAATTTTTTAAATGTTAAAAATTTTACATCATCAAGAAATATTTAATGAAATAAAACATTTTAAAGGATACCATGTATAAAGCATTTTGCAAGCTGGAATGTGCCACATAAATTTCAACTATAATTTTTATTGCACAGCTTCTCTTCCATATAGTGTTAGAGATGAAACATTAGAGATCATCTAATTTAGAGATCCTTAACTTAGGATGCACAGACCCTCACTCGAGAAGTTTGTGGAGAGAGTTCAGGGAGTCTGATCCAGGATGTGGGAAAAAGCACATCTTTATATAAATGTAATGGGTTCCCTTTCTAATCTGCTGCATTTTATTTTATATATTTAAAAACATCATTGTAAGAAGGGATAGACTTTATCAGACTGCCCAAAGTCTGGCAGTCACAAAAAAAAAAAAAAGGTTAAAGAAGCTTTGATCTAGTTCCAATCTCTGCATTTTACATATGGGTAAATTAAAGCTCAGAGAGAGCTCTAGGCCACACAGCAAAGCAAGGATTAGAACACAAGGCTGACTTCTGAGCCTGGGGCTCTATATAACTATATTACAAATGTGCCTAATAATAATAATAATAATAATTGCCTACAAGTTAGAAAATCCATGAATAGTTGTCACCTCAGAATATTAGGATGGAAGATTAATCATTACTATTTTACTTATATCACAGCATCTTCTCCTGCACATTTATTGGGACATGCTTCTCTCTCCCTATTATGCTGATGCTAATGTACATTCTTTCTCTGCTTCTGTTTTCAAAAAGCATTCTAAGTCTTTGACAGGTAGGAAATTTGCATTTCCATTAGAGAAGCCTTTGTCAATTGTGATTCATAAAAGTGCCAGAAGAAGGAGGTGGGGAGAGGGAAGGGAGAGACACATTGTATTTTAAAAAGAAGACTTTATTGCAAGGTTCAAGAGAAGGCACCAGTGGAGATAAAGGCTGTGGAATAAGGCTGGTGCTGCAGAAACTCTTACAATGAGAAGAAACTTATTAATGCAGAGCTGCCATCAGCAGCCAACCACAGGGAACAGCCGTCTGAATGTGACTTTACTAGCTTGCAATTTGCGATGTTTAACATTAAAATAATGCACTCTTGGAAGGTGATAAGGGGGCATCTGGAGCTGCCAGCCCCAGACAAGTGTTCCTAGCTCCTGCTCCATTAGCTCCAACGCTAATCTGCACATTGCAAATCTCTGCTGCTCTTCTGGGCGACTCTGATGGGGCTCAGGGCTTGATTTGTGGATGCGATTTGCCGGACTCTGCGGCGGGAGAGAGAAGATGCCTAAGAAAAAGAAAAAGCCAAAGAATTCCCGGCAGCGAAAGGAATCATACAAACAGTGCAGCTTCGTTTGTTATCTCATTTGCCCTTCAAACTCCGTCCCTAAACACTTGCACAGTTAAATAATTCAGTTACTACATTAAATACTATAAAAGAGCGGGCAGACGGAAAGTGATTAGGAGCCAGAGGCAAGAGGGAAATGGATATCCGCAAAGGTGATTGGGAATCAGGATTGGGGAGGGGAGAGTAAAGCGGGGAGCTGAAGAAATAAAATGACAGGTGTGAGTGAACTCATTTTGGGAAACTCTGATCCAGTCCTGGAGAGGTCATCTGGTCCAGTCTCCTGCTTTTGAGCAGTCAACGCTTAAAACATCTATATGAGACACATTACTGGATAAATGAAAGGGGGCAGGGAGGGAAGGAAGGAAGGAAGGAAAGAAAGAAGGAAGGAAGGAAAGAAGGAAGGAAGGAAGGAAGGAAGGAAGGAAGGAAGGAAGGAAGGAAGTGTGTGGGATAAAAATCCGATTCCCGATTCAAAACCATTACTCAGAGATTTCTCAAAGTGAAAATTAGAAGTTTATTTAAATTTCGAGAAATTCCCTGGGACAATCATTCTTCTCCCGGGCTGCAGCCAGGAGAGGAAGGAGTGCACCTCCCTGCTCACCTGAGCCCACACTTATAGGGAAAGAAAAGGCAGACCCACCCCCAGGCCTGTCAATCTCAGAACAAAGCACTTCCCGCCCACTCAAGGCCCACTGATGTCAACCAGACCCTTTTTCAAATCCCCAACTGGCAGACTGGTTCTGGTTTGCCTTTGATATTCTAAAAAGCCACAATTTATCTCTCTTCCTGCAACAGGATCCCCAATGAAAAACCCTACTGATCTCTCACAATCATTACTCTGAGAAGTCCTCAGTTTGCCATCTCATTCAAATCCCTCCTCTTTCTCAACATATAAGGACTTCTCATCTTCATTACAATCCTTGCAACATAATCTCTGTTGGACTCAAAATCGTTGTCCAAAACAAGTTGAAACATTCCCAAAATAACACACAATTCATCAGTCCCCTCCCAAAGTTAGTGAGTCCTTGTTGTTAAGCTTAATTTCAATTCATGCGGAGTCTCAGTCCATTCTTTGCAGCATCCACAAGTCCTCCTTCCAGACGTGGATCAAGATGCAATCTCAGGGTTGATATTTGTGCACCACGAATCCTAAAAGTACAGTCTAAGCAACGAGTTCTTTAGCAAGTTATGAGACATATTTCTAATGAACAAATCCTTAGTATCTAGTACAGGATCTATACTTCCTTTCCCTCCCTGAGGATAAGGGTGTCCACACAAAAAGCTCTAGCAGGTTAACAATCCAATGTCCCTCCAGGTTTAGTTCTAACAGGGTCAATGCTAACTATGTTCCTGACTGCTAATCCAGTGAATTGTCTCTTGATCTCCACCTTGCCTGAGCCTGAAGAGGAAGTAATCTCTAAAACTCAGGCCAGGGCAGAGGGACCCCTAGCAGTGAACTCTGACTGCTGGACTTTCCCCCTGCCTTTGTTTCTTAATCAGCCAGGTGATAGCCCCAGATTTCAAAAGTCTTTCCAGGAAAGGACTATCAATTCATCTCTGACAGGCTGGGGGTATGGAGGAAGGCATGGATTCAGATAAGTCTGGAGAGAAGCTAAGAGACATTAAGTCTGAAGCCAAAAGATAAGGGACCAATTTGGCTCTTTGAAATGTTAGCCCAACTATTCCTGATGGTCAGGAAGTGGGGGAAGGGTTGCTATAGAGGCAGAACAATTAAGGAAAACTGAGACATGAAACTGTGGCACATTCCACATTCTTTGAATTACCTTCCCCAGATACCTGGAAGGTTTTAGCACCATAATGCAGATAGAAACTCTAACAGCCACCCAAATTCTTAACCCAACAATTTCCATCCTTAAATATAAAATACAGCAATAACCCAGACAGAATTGTAAAACAATACACAATAATAGTTTGACAGTCAAGTCATCAATCATCCTCAGTTCTCCTTCTTTCACAGATTTCTCACCCCAACACACATCCTTCACTAGGGCATCTATAACCCAGACTTTCAGGCTGATCTCTCCCCAATATTAACTATGAACCATCTTCCAACATTTAGAACTAACACACATCAGTGGAAGCTTTCAGGAACCACTTCAATTACTCCTGAATTTAGCTACATCTTTAGAGTTCAAGACTTAGCTATTGCATAAGCAAGCAGTGACAGGACCTTGCTCTCAGAAAAGTGAGCAGGAATCAGAGACCCACTCCCACCACCTCCCACTATCTGTCTTGGAAACCCAGTTATCCTAGACCAGATTGGCATCTGGCAGCCACAGAACTCCAGCACTGTGGAGGCCTAAGGCCTCAGAGGCCTACCTCAACCATTCAGACCCATTTGGGACAAAGGGACGAAGGTCTCATCTTCTGGAACTGCCTGAAGGCTGACATAGGGGTGTAGATCCAGTGGGGTCTGAAGAGGGCAGATAGCTGGTGCTGGCAGCAGCTGCGACCGTGCCAAATGTCAGAATGAGGTCTCAGGTAACTTCAGATTGACCAAGCGGTTGGAACTTCATCACTTAGAGTCTGGAAGAAGCAACTCTCACAAATACATTAACAACACAAGGACTAAAATTGAGCAGAAGAGAATACACAAAAGTGACCAGACATTAGAAACCCACCCAGAAAAGGGCTGAGGGGGGGATGAGGCTATCACAAATGCCTCTTGTCCAAATAACCTTCCTTAAGATAAATACCAAAAATGCTTTCCCAAAATTCTTGCTTTTCTTTCCTCAAAGGAATAGTGTAATGGGCAAAATAATCTCTTCCAAAACAGGCCCTAAATCCTCACAAGAAAAAGCTTTCATACAACTAGTGCAGATGTTAACACTACAAAAAAAGTTTGAAGCCCCAGCTTCAATTTGCAAGCCTTTCAAAATTTACTTGCCTGGAAGCTATATGAGGGAATGCAGGAGTTAGGTTGGGGTTAGGCCAACAATCAGCAACACTGATAGCTGATCTGTAAACCTGCTTCTCCTCACCTAAAGCAAATCTACAGAAACCTCTCTATATTGATAGCTGGCAATAATCATTACCTCTGCATTGAATTGTTTGGCTATCAAAAATCCCTTCCTTCCATATAGCACCCATGATCACACAAAACATGAAAAACACATTTGATGTTAATATAACTCTTTGATAAATAACTAAAGGGGTCTAGGACTGGGGTCCAGATACCCTGACAACCTAGCCCTGCCTTCCATCAACATACAATATCTACTCTTCTCACACAAAACGGAAGTTTCTTTATCTATAAAGAAAAGAACTTTATCTATAAAGTTTCTTTATCTATAAAATATTTATCTGTTAAAGAAATTAAAACCCCAAAAGGATGTTATAGCAGCAGCCAGAGTCCTACAGAGCTGGACTGCCATTTAAATATATACTTTATTGTATTTTATATCTTCTACTAACCACTCTCTCTGACTTCCACTTGCTTTGATTACAGAAATTTGCTACAAGAGGAAAAAATCAGGGACTTTCATAATACTCAAAATAGTATCAGAACTGGTCCTTCAGGTCTCAACCTGGAAACACATACAGGATATAAAGCATCCTTAAAGCAGCTTACTTAGGTAACTGTCTTAATTTTAATAACTCCACCTTAAGACACACTCAGGAACAATCAGGTGGGTTCTCACCACTGGGGAAATTGAATCAGAAGAATCCTATTTTCAACAGAGATGAAAATTGCTCTTCTAGTTCATTCCCAGACATAACTTCCACCTGCAATGATTCCTTCTTAGTAGCCCATATGGCATATTCCTTTCAGATGGTAGATCACTGGCTTGATGATCTTTCAGACAGTCATACCTGAATCCAAAACTCCAAACAAATATCAATTGCAGCCCCAAGAGATTTAATCTCCTACAGCAATTCTCATTAATCAAAGCCTCAGATGAATCTAACTCAAATATCTCAGTGAACCTAAAAGTTCACAGCTTATACAGCTTATCTTTCATATATAAGCAAATGGTTTTTAAGTTCAACATTACAGATCATTTTGCTTCTAAAATACCCAATATATAACAATTCCAAATTGCATATTATCTATAACAGAAACATTCAGAAAGGGGGCAAAAACTATTACTCTCAGAGTCCCCCCCTAGAATACAATTTCAAGATAACTCAATACAATTAAAAATCAATTTAAAACTCATACAAAATATCCCAATTCCACATAAAAAGATCTTTCAGATTTAACATTAATAATTCCTTTTCAAGAATGGAAAAATTAATAAATTAACTTCCTCCAACTGAGGAATCCTTACAGCCTTTTTTTTGTGAATCAGCCCAAACCCATCAGATCAGATTGCATGTAAATGTAGGCTGTTCCTTTAAGTAATATAATCAATTGATATTTCAATCAGCCAAGAGCTGCAGTTCCTTCAAAGCAGCTATACCAGATTTAATGGGGGAGGGGAATTAGATTGTCACCTGGGAAGACTTCCATGTGGTTGCCCTTCCCCCACATGGCATTTTTCTCAACCACACCATGCTTCTTCCTGACTTCCACTTATCAAAGCTAACTTTTTAGGGTGCCATGCCCCCAAAATCTTATCTGCCAGCCAAAGAAAGGCAGATAGATCCCAATCTCAGAAGGACATCTCCCTCCTATATCTCCCTTCCTTTTCCATTTCTCTTAACCCCCAAATGTTAATTGGTCCTTCCTGTCTCTCCCTCTTCCCATCAATTGTTTCTAACAAATCCATTTTTCTTATCTCATTTCTTCTATGTATTTATATTTTTCCTTTTCCTTTCTCATTTTTCCTTTTTCTTATTTTTCTTTTCTCATTTTTCCTTTTCTTAACTTAAAAAAAAAAAAAAACTTGTAACTTTACTCTTCTCCATCTCCACCTACTTCAAAACTTTAAACTCTTAAGATTCACAACATAGTGAATAGTTAAATCACTCCATAAAGCTCACACACATGTTCAGTATGACAAACTTTAAAACATAACTTACAATGCTTACAAATTACCCAAAATATCTTTCAGAAGGTAACTTAAGTTACCAGAACTTTTAAAACAAACGATTATTATTAAACTGACTCAAATCAGCTTTTAGAAATTTCTCTTTCAATAATAAAAAGCCAATTATTCAAACAAATTCCTAAGATCTCATACCCAGAATAAAGATTTAACATGCACAAAGCAACAATATTATTTTCCCACAATTTCAGAATTTAAAACTAAGTTCCCCAAAAATTCAATAGACCAATAAACCAAAAAGGACATTGCTTTTTTCCCCACTTAAGTAAATTTTCTAAAATCCCAATTAAATGTTGCAAACAAACTGAATTACAATTCGGTTGTGTTTATATATATATACATATACATACACGTGCATGCACATACACATATACACATACATATATCTATCTATCTATCTATCTATCTATCTATCTATCTATCTATATATATACACACACACACACACACACACTTACTTTTAAACCTGGTTCCCAGAAACTTTTCCCCAAGTTTTTTAAAAGCTAATCTGCATCAATCCCCCCCCTTTTTTTTTCTCTTACCTCCCCAGGCAGAGCAGCTTCTTGAATTAGATAAGACTTCATTGATCTCTCTTGTGCTCTCTGACAGAATTTAAAACAGCACAACTTTTTTTCTCTTCTTTTTTCTTTCAAAGTAGCACAAACAGGTTACAATTTTTAAGCACAAATTACAATTAAGCAAAAGTTACAATCAAGCACAAGTTGGAAAAACCACAAGCATTTATGCCAAGCACCAACAAGGAAACAATCCTAATATAAAAATTATTCTTCACTAAACTGGGCATAGTTTCTTTCTCTCTCCCAGTCTCCGAGTTCCTGCTGCAGTCAGGGAATGGGAAGGAGGGTGAAAGAAACCATTTTTGCTCTATCTTTACTCTCTAGTGACCAATTGTCACACTCCCCAATTATTATTCTAATGGACTTTCCTGAAGTTCCAAACTTGGCCAGAGTTGGACCAACGGGAAAGCCTCTTTCTCTCTCTCTCTTTTTTTTTTCAAATTAATTCCCTCTATTACTCTTTGAGTCCCAGAAACCGAACAATTTGGAGACACTCCCATAGTTCTCCATTACTGAAGAATTCTAAGTATCCTCAAGTACCTTGGCTTTTCTTCTGCTAATTCAGCCTCTACATTGACGTTGCCTGTGGCTAGGAGATAGAAGTACAACAGAATCCCAGAGATGGGATGGGATTTTCTCCATCCACTCCCCATTCACCTATTCTCTGACTCTTAGGCTTGGCTCAAGAAGCCTGGCCTTCCTCCCCTGAAGCCAGAGATTTGCAAAAATTCCAATTCCTCTGAATTAAAGGAACTTTTCCCCATTTAGTTCTAATTAATTCCACCCCGATCCCACAGCAATGCTCCCACATTCTCCTTACCTATTCCTCTTTCAGTTAGCTAACATCTCAGATCCTCAGCCGATTTCCTAATTTCGGCTATTCTCTGATCTAGATCTTTAGGCCTTCCAACACTCACTTCACTTTCACTTCAATCTCTTCATAGACTGCACTTCAGTCTCTCCATAAAGAGTTACCTCTTTACAAATGACCACCTAAGAGCTTCTTAGAAAACTTTTTAATTTAGGAGAGCTATTTTCTCCCAAACTTTCTGAGGCTTACCTTAAGTTGTGTACTCAAGATTTCCTGGCCATGAGCTCAATTCAACCTACACACACCAGACTTACACAAACCAGGTTTACACACACCAGGCTCAGGCCTTCCAGGCCGCCAATGATCTTACTTCTGCTTCTGTCTTCACCGAGAATCTCCCATCGGGTGCTTTTGCTTAATAGAGAGGAGATTGGTGTTGGTTTTGGAGACAGGGACAAAAGGTCCCTCTGGCGCCATTATGTCTCTGAAATCGAGCAACAATAGTTCCCTTACTAGGCCTTTATCCCAGAAACGAGCCCCCAAAACTGTGTGGGATAAAAATCCGATTCCCAATTCAAAATCATTACTCAGAGATTTCTCAAAGTGAAAATTAGAAGTTTATTTGAATTTCACGAAATTCCCTGGGACAATCATTCTTCTCTGGGCCCCAGCCAGGAGAGGAAGGAGTGAACCCCCTTGCTCACCTGAGCCCACACTTATAGAGAGAGAAAAGCAGGCCCACCCTCGGGACCTGCCAATCTCAAAACAAAGCACTTCCTGCCCATTCAAGGCCCACTGATATCAACCAGACCCTTTTTCAAATCCCCAACTAGCAGATTGATTCTGGTCTGCCTTTGATATTCTAAAAAGCCACAATTTATCTCTCTTCCTGCAACAGGATCCCCAATGAAAAACCCTACCGATCTCTCACAATCATTACTCTGAGAAGTCCTCAGTTTGCCATCTCATTCAGAAGGAAGGAAGGAAGGAAGGAAGGAAGGAAGGAAGGAAGGAAGGAAGGAA